>JASFCZ010000335.1:0-11237 GCA_036937155.1 Cyathus pygmaeus
CTCGACGAAATCCTCAAAAACGACGTGACGGTGCTCCTCGGCGAGACCGGCTCCGGCAAGACCACGCAAGTCCCGCAGTACATCCTCGAGTCCGCCCTTGCGCCGGGCCTCATCGCCGTCACGCAGCCCCGCAAAGTCGCCGCGACGTCCCTGGCTGCCCGCGTCGCCGCCGAGCAGTCCTCGCCACTCGGCCAGCTCGTCGGATACGCCGTGCGCTTCGACGAGAAGTCCTGCGCCGACACCAGGATCAAGTACATGACCGACGGCATGATCGTCAGGGAACTCCTCAGCGACCCGCTGCTCGCTCGCTACAGTGTCGTCATCGTCGACGAGGCCCACGAGCGCACCCTGCGCACAGACCTCCTCATGGCCAACCTCAAGAACATCCAGCGCGTGCGCAACGCCGGCGACGCAAAGGGGAAAGGAAAGTCCACCAACCCACTTAAAATCATCATCATGAGCGCAACCCTCGACGCAGAGAAATTCTCAAAATTCTTCAACAACGCAAAGATCCTCTACATAAAAGGTCGCCAACACCCTGTCAAGATATACCACGCCGCATCGCCCCAGCCAGACTACATTGACGCCGCCATGCGCACGTTTTTCCAGATCCACACCGACCAGCCGCCAGGGGACGTCCTCGTATTCCTCCCCGGCCAGGAGGACATCGAGTCCCTGCAGACTGCCATCGAGATGTATGCGAACCGCCTCCCGCAGAGCGCAATGGGCGTGTTCATCTGTGCCATGTACGCCGCGCAGGCACCGGGGAAGAACGCAAAGGCATTCGCCCCTACGCCCAAGGACATGCGCAAGGTCATCCTGGCGACCAATATCGCCGAGACGTCGATTACCATCCCTGGGGTCAAGTACGTTATCGATACAGGCAAGTGCAAGGAGAAGCGTTACCTAGCGAAAAATAGCGGCGGGGGATTCGACACACTGCTAACAAAAGACATAACCAAGTCCTCCGCAATGCAGCGTGCAGGAAGAGCAGGGCGAGAAGGACTGGGCGTCTGTTTCCGCCTATACACCGAGGACGCATTCAGCAACATGGAGCTCTCCACCGAACCAGAGATCATGCGCGTCAGTCTCACAGCAAGCATCCTCCAGCTCAAATGCCTCAACCAAGACCTCGAAGAGCTGGAACTAATGGACCGGCCAGATCAAGACTCCAGTACGTCCTTCGTTCCTCTTGCTAAACTTCTACTTACACTTCTACCAGTCATATCAGCCCTAAAAACCCTCTGGCTCCTAAAAGCGATCGACGACTCCGCAAAACTAACCCCCCTAGGGCGTCAAATGGCCTCCTTCCCGCTCGAACCCACACACGCACGCACACTCCTCGCCTCCGTTTCCCTCGGCTGCACATCCGAGATCCTCAGCATCCTCAGCATCCTCTCCTCCTCCTCCAAGCTCTTCCTCGACCACTCCCCCTCCCGCTCCTCCATCGCCTCCGCGCGCCAAAAGTTCAAACACCCCTCGGGGGATCATCTGACGATCCTCAATGCCGTTAGGGCGTACGATGAGATCTCATTATCGGAGAACAAGAGTGCGAGGAGGGAATGGTGTAAGAAGCATTTTTTGAATGAACGTGCGCTTTTGGAGGCGAGGGATATAAGGGACCAGTTGGTCCTGGTGTGTAAAAGGCTGGGCCTGGATGTAGACGTGAGTTGTGGGGAGAGGGAGGAGCCGGTCGTTAGGAGTCTCGGGTTCGGGTTGACGATGAATTCGGCACTATTGCAGCCTGATGGGTCGTATAAACAGACTATGGGACAGTCGGTGCGTTGGTTTTTCTTATCTCGTGGGTGGTATGCTTATTATGGGACAGGTCATTAAAATACATCCGGGCTCGGTGCTCGTGGATAAAAAAGTCCCTGCCATCATCTACGATGAACTGGTATGTCCTTTCCCACTAATACCGTGCTGCGCTGACGCGATTCAGGTATACACCAACCAAATATACGCCCGCGGCGTATCTGCAATACCCAAAAGCTTCTTCATCAAGCACGACGCCCTCAACAAACGGAATGCCTAATACATTACATCAGGATTTAATACTACTAGACACCATCGCATTTAATTACCAATAACAATAGTTACCCCGTCAACAGATCCACCGCCTCCGCATACTTAGCCCCCGTCTCCTCTACCACCTTCTCCTCAATAACCCACCCCTCGCCCTTCCCCTCTGGCCCGCTCTCCAGGCCCTTCCTGAACCCCCTCGAAACGAGCCAATCCCTGAGATACTGCTTATCGAAGCTCGGCTGCGCCTTGCCCGGGGCATACCCCTCCACAGGCCAATACCTCGACGAATCAGGCGTGAGCAGCTCGTCGACCAGTATCAGCTCCTTCGTGGACGGATCGGAGGAGGAAGGCACGAGCCCAAACTCGAACTTGGTGTCCGCGAGGATCACCCCGCGCTGCAGTGCGTAGGAGGCCGCCGTGGTGTAGAGCTTGACGGCGGCGGTGGTGATTTGCGCGAGGAGGGCTGGGCCGATTATCTTTGCAGCTAGTATTTCGTTATATTAGTATAGGACATTTTTGAGAAGGGAAAAAAGCGTACCTTGTTCGGGGGAGATATTCTCATCGTGCGCGCCTTGTTCCGCCTTCGTGGAGGGCGTGAACAGAGGCTCGGGGAGCTTCTCTGATTCTTGCAGACCCGCAGGGAGGGGTATCCCATGCACCGTTCCTGATTTCTTATACTCTGCCCACGCCGATCCTGTGTGCTCACATTTAAGTATTTCACACCCAAAGAAACATCCAACCCACCAGTAAGATACCCTCTAACAATCGCCTCCAGCGGGACCACCTCCGCCTTCCTCACCAACATCGTCCGTCCCTCCAACACATCCTTATACCTCCTCACCTCCTCCGGCATCTCGCCGATATCAGCGGTGATGAAATGATTAGGAATTATATCCTGCAGCTTGTCGAACCAGAAGAACGAGATCTTGGTCAATAATCTGCCTTTCTCTGGAATGCCCTACTTATTTATGTAAAAAACAATACGATAGAACTTGGGATGAAGGACGCACGTTTTTGAGTATAACATCATACGCCGATATCCTATCCGTCGCTACGAACAATAGCTGGTCCGGGTTGGAGGTCGAGTAGATGTCGCGGACTTTGCCTTTGGAGAGGAGGGTTAATCCGGGGAGATCGGTGGTGATTAGTGCGGTGGACATCTCTAGGGGTTTGTGGGTATGGGTAGGGGGATGGAGGATGGTGGTGACTTACTAGCGAGCTCGAGTGGGTGACGGGGAAGTATAAGTTATAAATATATCGGAATTGCGGAATCGGGCTAATCACTGAAATTTGAATCAGCGCGATCCTGTCGTTCCACGTGATGCGCGTCACACACCACGGGGTCGTGACGGGGAAGCTGAGTGGAAAGTTGTCGCGTACTTGAAGTTGAACTCCATTGGTAAATGATGGGTCGTGTTCATTGTTCTTCAAACCTCTGCCACGTTCAATCCACTGGATCTCTAGTTTTATTTCATTGGCAGTGCTGGCTTTAATATCTTACGCATAACACGGCTCTCTCGCATGCCAATCTGGTACCAGAAGATCTACTTCCTAGAATCTGTCTTGAATCAATCTTGAATAACAATTCCTGAACTAACAAGTTCTACAATCAAGTTGCCCACTGTTTTCACTGTTTTACGCGTCGTCATTGTCGGAGGAATTCCTAAACAAAGCACAGCTGCTAATTGATAACAGTCAACTTGCATCTCTTCATTTCCCTCTTTAGCTATACTCTAGGCGTTCATTGTCTTGCTCAACCACCCACAATTCTACACTGTTTTTTCACGGTTGTGTTTAAACAGTGGAGGTTTGCCTAATATAGCAAATCCCACTGGCTTTCAATCCGCGTGCACATTGTTCTCCAACACACTGCTCAGTTGCTCACACCTTTCATTCTTTAACCACTTTGACCTGCTCGAAGACATATTTATATCGCTCCTGCTCACCTAGTAATGTCAGTTAACTCCAGTTTTCTACTCGTCTTCACCTTTCTCACAATGTCTCAACCCACCAAAGCACCATCCCCTGCTGCAGAAACAGTCAATCCTCCTGCAACAACTGCTGCAGTTCCTCATCGTCATAATTCGTCTCCACCTGCGTCCAGTCTCTCAGGTAATCAAAGCAGCTTCCCCAGCTTGGCGTCCCGACGCTACTCAGGAAGCGTACGCACTCTTATGGAGACAGAAATGCGCCACAACTGGGTTGGCCCGATGCCAGTGAATGAATTCTTGAAGGAATTCTTGCCTGTCGATCAAAAGGTCATAGAAAGTACACCCGCTGTTCCCAGTACTATTTTCGAAACTGTTGCGACAAAGGTGGCCGAGAACGAGAGACACAAACATAGGGTATGTGATAATACATCTCATCTCAACACAGAACCCGTCTGACGAGTCCGCTCAGCAAAAACTTATTGATGAATATCCCCTTGATTTAATGCCGGGATACAAGCTGGTCGATACATCCAATAGGAAGGATAAAGAAGGAGACCAATCGTGGCGCATTGACGTTACATGCTATAGCGAAAGTGTGAAAGTAACGAAGAAGCATACCAACCAACTGAAGAAGGCCGAGTGGGGAATGGAGTTCAAGAGGAATGACAACTCTGATCCTTTTGGCGAAGGAGACAACTTTCTGAGTCCGGCAGAGGGTGCCCACAAAACTCGAGGCCAACTGGCTATGTACGCAGCCGAATGGTTCAGTCACCAGTTCCGCACCCACATGTTCGCCGTTTTCGTCGCCGAGAGGAAGGCCCGTTTCTTGTATTTCGATCGTTCTGGCGTGGTGGCTTCAGAGAGTTTTGACTATTCGGATGACGCGGTCCCGCTCATTCAATTCATGTGGTACTTTGCGCATCTCAGCAAAGCCGAGAGAGGTATCGACACCACCGTCCGGGAGGCCACGGAACCTGAAAGGAAAACATTTTGGACTGAACTGCGGACGTTTCATACTCGAGTCGCCATGACAGAGGTCAGGTTTGACATACTGGAGATCTTGAAGAAGGAAATTGCGTCCAACAGGACGAACATCTCTCCCTGTGTCACGAACATCTGGGACGAGAAGCTTACGAATGACGATTGGGACTGGGTTTGGAAGAAGATCACTCAAGATCACGTATGGTCTCTGCTCACTGTAGATGAACGTACCAAGGTCGAAGAACTGGTTGCGGAACGCATGCCGTCTGATAACCGGATTACTGTCGTTGCAGAAGTGCCGGAGGGTAATAACGTTCGAACGGTTATCACTCAGGGGTTCTCAGTGTCTGCCTCGTCTCTCATTGGGCGCGCCACTAGAGCATGGCCTGCATATGACTTGAAGTCCAAAAAACTGCTATACGTGAAGGATGCCTGGCGGTCTTGTTTAGACGGAATGGAGGTCGAGACTAAAATTCTAGAAGACTTGAACAGGGAGCACGTTCCCTACGTCCCTTCGCTAGAGTGCGGAGGTGATCTATACAATCAGAAGACACGTGCTGACACGTATGCCAAAATGGGCTGGAATCGCGCCGGTAACTCGAGACTCACTCCTCGTTCCCATCATCGCTTCCTGGTAGATTTCATTGGAAGACCGCTGAAGCATTTTACGCATTCTAAACAGATGCTTCTGGCAACATATGATGCCTACAGAGGTGAGATCCTATCCACTCATGGAGTCATGTTGTCAGATTTAATCCTGACGTTTCGTTTTAGCACATAAAGTAGCTTGGGAAGAGTGCAGCATATTACATCGAGATATCAGTG
The DNA here is from genome assembly GCA_036937155.1 of Cyathus pygmaeus. Lineage (NCBI taxonomy): Eukaryota > Fungi > Basidiomycota > Agaricomycetes > Agaricales > Nidulariaceae > Cyathus > Cyathus pygmaeus. Next base: position 5,763 of record JASFCZ010000335.1, read on the forward strand.
GAAACAACGTCATGTTGGACAGGTGGGGACGGGGGGTTCTCAACGACTGGGACTTATCAAGGAGACGAGACCATATGGGACAACCTCCTAGAACGCATACCAGGACGGGGACCTGGTATTTTATGTCGACACTAATCCTTCGTTATCCCGGAAAACGACATGACGTGCAGGATGATCTGGAATCCTTCCTTTGGCTGGTGTTGTTTCATGGACTGGCCTACCTCAAGCACTCCCGCGTCGACGCAGAGCTAGGTACTCTCGTTACTCGCATTTTTGAGGAAAATATGAGGGGATTAGATGGATACTATAATGGAGGCAGCATCAAAAACATGTTCCTCACTGATGGAAACTGTTTTATCGACCATTTCGACTTCGTTGACAACGAGAGCCTAACAGACTGGATGGTCGATGTCTTTGAGGTGGTAGGGGATTGGGTTAAGGCCGTGACGGCACTAAAACTTAGGCCAAAGAAAAGGCTTCGGAAGGGTATAGCTGGGGGAATCACCGAGGACCCCGTGACAAATTTGGAAAACCAAAAACTCTTTAATCACAATCATCTCGCGTCAATTTTTGAAACCGCCTTGACTTCTCCGGACTGGCCGCAATATGCAGACAAGGTCTTCAACGATCTTTCTGGTGCTGAACATATGTACGTGACATCTTTAACGTGCACCAGTAGTAAGCGTAGTATGGAAGGATCATTATTCGAGAAGAAGAAGAAACTGAAAGCTTCAGCAAGTAGCGGTATGATGCCGGTCGTTATTGAAGTGGTAGAAACTGATCAAATTTAGTTTACTTATTTATCCTTGGGAGTTCGCCATAATTGTACTGTTACTACTTTGATATATCAATCTAAATTCCACTGTTATGATTCAAATGCCCGGGAGTGTTAGAGTGAGAGAAATCAACGTTCAACTTTCAGACTGAAGCTGCTCGACTCAACAGCAGGTACTTACTTAATATCGCGAGTCGCGACGCGTCCGGCACCAGCATACTTACTGCTACTAAGTACTTATTTACTACATTGTATTTACAATATGTTCCATCTGTTTAACCATTCCTAATACTTCTGTCGCAACTATTTCTTAAGCCAGAATGTCTGAGGTCTCGAGTTATAGAATCCTACTGTCAACCTACTGTACTTACTAGTTCACACAAAGTTCACACTCCGTAGTCCTAGACTAAGATTTGACTAATAGTAAGATACTGTACTCACCAAATCAATTCGGCTGTCACGCGTCACGCACCCCCTCTGACGTGCCGAAATTTGGTGTGTGTCACGCGTCATGTATCGAATTGCCGAAACATTTACTGGTTCTCGGAAAACCAAAATTTTGTGGCTAAAACTGCAAAAATCGCTTCAACACTACTGTAGGAGTCTTCTGGTTGTATTACGGTAGTTTAATCCAATTATTCAATGTCAGGTAAATTAGTCTCATATATGTTTATAATGTAGGTAAATTTGAGGTAAATGCCGAATTTTTTCCAAGTCACGGACAATCATACCATACTGCCGAATGGACCTAACGGTTCCGGGTGTCACGCAACCTAAGGGTGGTCGGATTGATTTGGTGAGTACAGTACTCCACGTCCGGGACAGACATTCCACTGCACACTTGGATCTCTTTATTTGTTCATTTGATAAGTAGCAGCGATTTCCAAGTGCACACGCACATCCCAAGAGTTCCAGTACCACCAGAACGCACCAGAAACTAATTTAGCGCTCCTTAAGTAACCAACGCACCCGGGCCAGTAAAATGTCCCCCTTTAAATCCCAACAGTCCGAAGCTCTAAATTACCGTAATATTCCCAATATCAGTGGACTCATATTTTTTCATCATCACCCGAGTCCTCTAATATCCTGCTTTCACTTCATAACTACTTAGTACAGATACTACATTTCGACTATATACTATACCAGTGAATGATTATTCAAGTAAAGTGCCGGAATTCCTTCATACTGTCCTAATGGCTGCCTCACGCGCACGCGACACACACATCATTATCGAGTCGTTCCACGGCGCGGCTGTGACCGTCCCGGGTATGGAGGGAGGATTTTTCTAAGCGAACAGCCGAGCTGTCGGGTGGTCGGAATCAGAAATATTGTGATGCGGAAAAGCGTGGTTGTCCCGCTTTCCATAAGATACTGTATCCGACGCCATCAGCCGGCGATCCCGTCGTGACACGTGCTTTCCGCTCACGCGGTCGCGTGACAGTGAATTGAATCCAATCTGAATCTGAATCATAAATGTATCGAAATGAATGACAATGAAGTTCAATTCAACACCGACTTGTCCTGTACTACCGTCCCAACACTGTTTCATGTTCATTGTTCTTCAACCTCCTACTATACACGTGCCTGAACAGTGAAAACCCAAGATTGCCTCAGGAATAGTAATCCCTTGGAACTTCAAGTTGGAAGGAAGTTGGAAGGAAGTAGCTTGAATTCTGCTTTAACTGTTCCAAAACTGTTCATTGTTAATTCTGCAAGAACTTTGATATGTCCTGCTAGAATCCTTCCATCTATTTTAAATCTAGTCTTTCAGGTTACCAAAGCTTCCTCAGCGCGAAGCTTCAGCGCTACTCATCCAACGAACACACTCTTGCAGGGAACGAAATGCGCACCAGCTGGGTTGGCCCGATGGGTATTGAGAACTTGTTGAAGGACTTCATGCCTGTGGATGAGAAGGTCGTCGAAAGCCTGCCTCTCGTTCCAAGTACGCTTTTCGAATCTGTTGCAGCCAAGGCCGAAAGCGAGAGACACAAGCATATGGTATGTGATAGTGCTTTCTAAACCAGGCTGCTTCTGACAGTCACTATACTCAGCTAAAGATTATTGAAGAACATCTACTTGCTTTGATACCGAGATACAAGCTGGTCGACACGTCTAATGAAGGCAGCGAGCTACCTCGGCGCATTGCTGTTACATGTTACCGCGACAGTACTACTGTTGTAGGGCCTTTCACGTATGTTAACCAACTTAAAAATGCTGAGTGGGGAATAGAGTTCAAGAGGAAAGAAACTTCTGATTCAGTTGGCGAAGGAGACACCTTTCTGAGCTCCGCAGAGGGTTCCCGAAATACTCAACGTCAACTGACCAAATACGCTGCCGAATGGTTCAATCATCAGTTCCGCACCCACATCTTTACTGTCTTCATCTCGGAGAGAAAGGCTTGTTTCCTATATTTCGATCGTTCCGGTGTGGTGGCTTCCGAGAGGTTTGACTACACGGCTAATGCAGTCCCGCTCATTCGATTTATGTGGTATTTTGCCCATCTTAGTAATTCTGAGAGAGGTATCGACCCCACTGTCTGGGAGGCTACAGAAATCCAAAGAAAAACATTTTGGTCTGAACTGCGTACGTATCATACTCGAGTCGCCATGACGGAAGTCAGATGTGACGTCCTAGAAATGTTAAAGAAGGAAATTGTAACCAAGAGGAAGACCAGCGTCACGAACATCTGGGACGAGCATCTTACGAATGACGATTGGGACTGGGTCCGGAAGAATGTCACTCACAATCACGTTTGGTCTACCCTCACTGTAGATGAACGTACCAAGGTCGAAAAACTGGTTGCAAAACGCATGCCGTCTGATGACTGGATTACTGTTGCTGTAGACGTGCCGGACGGCGATAATGCCAGGACGGTTATCACTCAGGGGTTCTCAGTCACTGTCTCGTCTCTCGTCGGACATGCCACTAGAGCTTGGCCTGCATATGACTTGAAGATCAAAAAATTGCTATATGTGAAAGATGGCTGGCGGTCTTGTCTAGATGGAATGGAGATAGAAACCAAATTTTAGAAAACTTGAACAAGAAACATGTCCCCTACGTCCCTTCGCTAGAGTGCGGAGGCGATTTATACAATCAGAAGACGCGTGCTGACACGTATGTCAGCAAGAACTGGAATTGCGCCGGAAACTCAACAGTCACTCCTCGTTCCCATCGTCGCTTCCTCGTAGATTTCATTGGAAGGCCGCTGAAGCATTTTACACATTCCAAACAGATGCTTTTGGCAATATATGATGCCTACAGAGGTGAGATCCTATCCACTATTGTTATCGGATTTAGTGCTAACATTTCTTATAGGACACAAAGTAGCTTGGGAAGAGTGTAAGATATTACATCAAGATATCAGTGGAAACAACGTCATGCTGGACAGGTGGGGGCGCGAGATTCTTAACGACTGGGACTTATGTATGAGACTAGACGATATGGGACAACCTCCTAGAACACATACCAGGACGGGGACCTGGTATTTTGTGTCGTTCCAAAATCCTTCGTCATCCTGACAAGCGACATGACATACAGGATGATATGGAATCCTTCCTTTGGCTGGTGCTGTTTCATGGACTGTCCTACCTCAAACACTCCCACGTCAATGAAGGCTTAGGTCGTCTCATTTTTAAAAAATTTGAAGAAAATGAGAGGGAGGTAGATGGGTGGTGTACTGGAGGCAGAGAGAAATATTCGATGCTCAATGATGGAGACGTTTTTGTGAACAAATTCGACTTCGATGACAACGAGAGCCTAACTGAGTGGCTGGTCGCTGCCTTTGACGTGGTAGGGGACTGGGTAAGGCCACGAGGACGCCATTAAGGCCAAAGAAAAGGCTTCGGAAGGGGGTAGCTGGGGTCACTGATTTGCCCCCCCTGCCAAATTTTGAGAACCACAAACTCGCCAATCACAATCACCTCGCGTCAATTTTTGAAATCGCCTTGACCTCTCCGGACTGGCCGCAATATGCAGACAAGGTCTTCAACAGTTTTCCTGTTGCTGAACCTATGTACATGGCATTTGTACCGTGCTCCAGTAGTGAGCGTAGTATGGACGGATCATTATTCGAGAAGGAACTGAAAGTAGCGGTATGCCGGCCGTTATTGATGACGTAGATACTGATGAAGTTTAGTTCACCAGTAAACCGCAACCGAAAATTGTATTTCCTTTAATTACATATACATACAGCCTTCGACGAAGGTACAATATAATGTTTCATTGGATTCAACAATTGCCCCTCTAGTTCTTAAGCCCGAATGTTTTCTCGTAGAATCCTAGTTCACGCTCCATAGCATCGCACATAGTATCCTCGCGGCGCCAGCCGTGGCCTTCCCCAGCATACAGCTTATATTCTACAACGCCGCCACGAGACTTGATGCTCTCGTAGATAGTTTCGGATTGTTCTACGGGAACCACTTTATCAGCGTCTCCTTGTAGAAGCTGGAGATGATTTAGTACGTCAAGTCATGTAGACAGAAGGAAGACCTACAAGCAAAGGAACGACAATCCGGTCAGGATGCGTAATAGGGGACCTGTCCTTATAAATTTCAGGGACTGCCTCCACCGTGCCGCCAACCAATTTGTAGAGGTATTGACTTTCGAACTTGTGTGTAAATTGAGCCAGCTTCGCTAGGTCCGAGACACCAAAAGAGCTAGTGCCTGCACCAAACGTTTTAAGATCTTCATCTTTGACGATG
>JASFCZ010000336.1:0-11211 GCA_036937155.1 Cyathus pygmaeus
CACTATGAGAATAACTACATACCTGGGCATGCTGGTAACCTTACATCACCATTGGCAGTTACACCATCATCATCCACCACACCAGGGACTTCATCATCCCTGTCCTCAAAACCCCCAAGTTTCTTGGAAGTTGTGGCTGGGTGCAATGTGTTCCATTGGGCTGAATCAATACAAGCACCTCCAAATGTATGTGCATTGCCTTAATCTTATCAAGGCACTGGTTAGTGAGAAGCATCTGCCCAAGTGCTTCATTGCGGCTTGAACAGTGCCATGGCTCCTTCACAGCCTTGATGTGTTTTGATTCCATAATGGATGAAGCCTGGGTTAACATTCATTTAAAAGCTGTTATTGCATGCTTGAGGTCGGATTGAGGTGGAGAGTACCTGGATGTAGTGTTGTGGGCAAAATATATGTCAATCTGCCAATATGATGGGCAGAATATCAGCAGAATGGCAGAATTGCTGGGGGGTCAGGCAGTACATGGCAGAATGTTTTAGGTTAGGCATCCAAAGTTTCGATACTGGGCTGTATTTGAAGCCTTTTACCAGTATTTTATTATCTTTGGTGAGGAAATCTTTTGTCTAACCCTCATCTGCATTGATATCTGACATGAATAGACTCTGAGTATGGGGGAAGACTGTAGTAGAAGGTTATAGCTAGTAATATTGTAGTAATATATACATTAATATTGCATTATTACATGTAGGTACCATTATAGTCTATTAATCAATAATCTCTCAAGGATCAAGGATGGTTTGAGGATATTACACACCCATTGCCAATGGAGTCAAAACATGAAGATACAAAATTGATGAATTTAAAAGTCTGCAGTAACCTTGAAGAATTGCAATGTACAGTACTTAGTACTACTGTGCTGAGAAAGTATACTTAGCATTGACTTCATGCCGATGACACTCACAACATTGGGTGGAGTCCTTGGGGGACAATGAAGTACTGCTTATAGGATGCAGGTATGGTTTTGATGGATAGGTTTTGGATTGACAATGAAGATTTTTTGCAACACACCGCACTGACAAAGTAGCTTTCAACTTACAACCTCCACCCTCACTTCGCTGCAACAGGCCTTCCTGTATGACGGGTGCATTCTCCCTGCCGGGAGCAACACTCCTACCTCTCTTCTACTGGCCCCACACCCATTGCTTTCTCAATTGGGGGGTGGGTTTCCATGAATTCTATCATATGCTGCTTACATGCACACACACCAGAATGATATTTCCTGGCACTACATATTCATTCTAGTTAGGTAGCACTAGTCTTGTCAAGACATATGGCTTAGCCACAACTGATATTAATGAACAGATTTAAAAAAATAAAAAATAAAAATTTTCGACTTCATGGCTGCAAGATTATATGATGGATCTCACCAAAATTGAACAAATAACTTCATCAAGTAGTAATGCAGTAATGTTTGAGGGTGATATCACATCAAAGGGACTCAGGAGAGATGGGAGTTTGACCTTAGACAGATTTTTCGCTGACAGGACCTTAAAAATACTGTTTTGTAACAATTTAACATAATTTTTATTCTGCCACAAAATGCCCAACTTGGCAGAATTGATTCTGCCGGCAGATTTGCAGAACTCAGCCCAAAACAATTTGCCCACCGCACTACCTGGATAATGAATTCTGCAACTACCTTGAGCAGCGAGGAATCCATCAAAAGCTGACAGTCCACCACACTCCCAGGGAGAATGGTGTTTCCAAGTGTTTGAATTGCATGTTGCTTGAGAAAGTACATGAGAAGTTGAATATGGAATTTGTATTATACTCAAGGATGTACAATAGTGGTAAGCATAAGATGAAGTTGGATATATACAGTATTGCAGTTATGTCTAGGGAACAGCATGAGTTGGGGAACCTGCCAGGTTATGGGTATGGATGGGTACAGGTTGAGATCTCAGTACCCGCAACCTGTCAGTACCTGTACCCATAAATGTGCTAAATGTCTGTTCTACCATTTCTTAACAGCATTTGACATTGATTCAGTATTAATTTAACTATATTTAGCCATTTCAAAGTCAGAAAAGCGGAGTTTCTAGTACTCTAATCAAAATAATCACTCACTCGCATCCAAATTCCATCCACTCTCTTCACTTTCACCATGTCTCCACCTAAAGCTCTCAGTTATAAACACCAGCTCTCTCAAGATACACCCTACATAACCAGCAGAAAGACATTGTAGTGTGGGGTATAGGTTGTGGTGATAGTGATGGTGCACTCTAGGCATGCTAATTGTCTGCTTGGTGAGTCATAGTTCCCCAGTCCCCAGCTTTCATCCTATTTGAAACAGCCTCATCTCTTTAACCATTCACTTCAGTCTCGTCCTTTTCACCAAGACTTATCTTACACATCCCAGTTTCACCATTTATGACCCAGCTTCATTCCATACACTCATGCCAACACTTTACTCTCCCCCCCATATTCCGTCCGGACTCCATACGGACTGGAATTCACCCGGAATTTCCAGACGCAGTCCATGTTGAGTCCAGGTAAAAATTAAACTACTTTAGATGGACTCCTGATGTTCTAAGATTATTCTTTGTATATTACACAAGTTAAAGTAGTGCAGCAGTTAATATATTCAGATACATATATACATATATACAAGAAGGGTAAGTAACTACTACATGTAAGCGAAGGGAAAGGGTAACTACTAACTACAAACAAAGTAAACATATTACACATAGATATGGAGGGGAGATAGGAAGTGGCAGACATTGGTGTCGGTGTGAGGTGAACCATTGTGCAAGCACAGTGGTGGAATAGGCAGTGGGTGGTGCAGACATGCAGGGCAGGTAGGGTGTTGGTATGGGCAGGGGGGCTCGATCAATGGCATTGATGTTGTGGAGTGACTGTATTGATGGGGGAGTTAGCAAGGAGGGTGCACTGGTGTCGGGGCACAGTCGAAGCATGGGTCAGTACACCTGTGTGAGGGCTGGACATGGAGACAGCATTAACATGGGTGGTGGTGTTGGGCTGCGGCATTGGTACCATTGATGGGATGGGAAGGGGTGGGGTGAGGCAGATGAGGGCAGGGATGGCTAGGTAGGGATGGCGACAGCCAACTGTGTACATGGGTTGGGCTGGTCATCAAGGGAGTGTCAGTGGTATGAGCTGGCAGTGTGGTGAGTTGCGGTAATGTGGGGCATTGTGTTTGACAGTTGACATCAAGGGGTGTGAAGATGTGTATGAGATGTGGGGGTGTGCTGTGGACATTGGGGTGTCAGGGGTGCGGTGTTGGGTGAGCTATGTGGCGGCTTGGACTTACCTTCATGCCTGTAGGTGACTCTGACTTGGGTGTTGATGTTGGATGCTGTATGCATGGGCACTGGGTGCTGTAGTTGTGGGCATTCATTGTTGTCATGGGTGTTGTTGATGTGGGTGTGAATGTGGACATCATATGTTATGATGTGGCGTTGGTCTTCTGTCAGCACAGGGTGTTGATTGTTGATGCACAGGTGCTGTCATGGTGCTGAATGAGGGTGACAATGGAGGCAGGGGAAAGTGGGGGAGAGTGGGAGAAGATGGGAAGAAGGAGCAGGGGATGATGAGAGTGGGGGAAAGAAAGATGTGCTGGCGTTGAGACGTGGCCAAGGAAAAATGGGAATTGCTGATGGTGTTTAAAACAAAGCACACCTGATAAGTGCCATGTGCTGTCACTGCTGTTGGTGTGTGAGAGTGGAATACCTGGTAAGTATTACACAATATATATATTTAATACGGAACAATAGCCTAGTGGTTAGTCGTATCTGTTTATTGCTTAGGTAATGGTTCACCACGTCGAGAGTTTGAATCTAACACACACAATTTTTTTACTTACACTATTAAGCTGCTGCATAGCATACACATTATCAATGATGAAAAATTTGGTTTACAATTAGTCTACATTAACATAGTATGCTACTGGAGAAGGATTGGAGTCCACCTGGAGTCCTTCAGGACACTGTCCACCCAGATTCCAGGCGAAAAACATGATAATGAGTGAAAGTTAGGAGTCCATATGGAGTCCACTGGAGTCCGGCTGGAGACAAACTGAACTGGACTCTTGCAGTTTGGCAGGCGGCCCACCCAAAATGAGTCCATGTGGAGTCCTTCTGGAGTTGTCAGGACACCCAGACAATCCCATGGACTAGCAGGAGTCCATCTGGAGTCCAGCAGGAAAATGGGGGGGAGGGTAAAGACCTCACTCATGCTTCCATTTATACACCACAGATTCATCCAATGCATTCCAGCATCATTCTACACAGTCCCTACTTCGTTCTATACACCCCAGACATGTTCTATGTGACTAAGGTTTGTTAACACATCCATGTGTTGTTCTATTCACCAAAAAGCCTCATTCTATGCACTCCAGATTTGACTACACCACAGTCTTACTTTATGTACCCAAGCTTCATGTTACATGCCTAGATCTTGCTCTACACATCTCAACTTTGTTATGGATACTCAAGTCTCCTTCAGTATGCCCCAGTCTTGTTCTGCACACCTGGGTCTTGTTCTGCACACTCCAGTCTAATTTGCATGCCTATTTTTCACTTTATCTGTCACATTTTCGATCTACATGCTTCATGTCTCTTGCTGTGCTTGCAATTATTGGTTTACACTCTCCAGGCTCACTCTACCTTCTCCATTCTCATTCTGTATGTCTGGGATTTGTTCTACACACCCAGCCTTCACACTGCATATAGCAGCCTCATTCTACATGCCCAAAACTAACTCTACTCATACCACCCTCACTCTACATACCCATCCTTGCTCTATGGGTTCTCAGTGTGCTTAATCTCTGTAATATAAGTACACACAGCTTGAGACTAGACATTGTTCTATTTTTAAGCTTCTTTACCACTTCATAAGTAAAAATCTGTGGGTCACCCATAACCTGCAGCACCTGCTGCCCAATGTATCCACAGGTGCATGGGGTATGGGTTTGGGTGGGTATGGGTACAGGTGAGGTTCAGAACACCCACAGGTTACCCATGCTGTTCCCTAGTTATGTCAGGATTTTAAAAGCGCAGGAATATAATCCACTGATTCAGTGCACCCAGACCCAAATGAGCAACACCAAATAGGTATTGCTGATGTGCGCATCAGGGTTCTGCTCCTTCCTTACTCATTCCTTCCACTTCCATGCTGTGATTCCCATTCAGCATTAATGACAACTTAATATACACATTCATTACCTAAGTTAGAATTCAATATTTGATATATGTTTGAGGGTTGTCACATTTGTATGTGTATACATGTTTACATGTGGTGTCTGTCTTACAGAACCCCCCTTCATGCAGAAGAGCCCAGGAAGAGCTGATGGTTGAGGAGCCTAATATCCAATGAGTGACGGAGGTGAGTTCTCAGTTGGGTAAAGCATGTGGGAAGCAAAAGGACCCATGAGATCTCACCAAAATGCCTGTTCCCAAACCCAGAAAAATTTATCTGGACAAAATTTCATGCTTTTCCCCAATTTTATCTGCACTTTGACACAGGCATACCAAAATGGTCAATTTTATCCAGACTTACGTAATTTTTGAATTATTAATTAATTTTCTAAAAACCACCCCAAAAACCTAATGGTGCGTAGAAATGTCTAAAAATGTGTCCTAGTTGCTTGTGCTGCCATTTAGCATACTGGTTTAGTTGTTGAATCTTCCCACACAAATTTTAGGGTGGTCAAGTGTTCGAACCCCAGGTGATCCATGTGTTTTATCGAGATGCAAGGGACATTCTGGCACAGGCATACTGCTCAAAAAGTGCAAATTTTATCTGTTCAGAAATCAGGAATTTTGGTGAGATCTCATGGGTCCTGAAGCAAAGTGATCATGGGATTCTGGGAAGGCATTGTTCGAACTTGCAGAGAATGCCAGTGGCTATGTAGAGATCGCCAGAGCCTTTGTTGCTTGTTTGTCACAACTCACCAATGGCAACTTGAACTCAACTTGAACTTGTTGCCGACAATTATGATTCACAGAATTTACACAGCTTTCTCTCTCCAGCTGGGTGACTACTAAGTTTTGGTATCCCCATCTTATCCATCCTTCAGCTTTGGGTATTTGTTTACCAACAACTTGAAACCATCACTAGCAACTCACAAGTTACTCGCAGCTCACTGCTCAGAGGTCTCATCATGGATACACCACTCTCTGAAGGGCACAGGAGAGGGTGAAGGAAGAAGAGAGAAAGCGGCAAGTGGAGGAACAGAAGAGAAAGCAAGTGGAGGAAGAGAAGAAAAAGTGGGTGGAGGAAGAGGCAAGAAAGCAAGTGGAAGAAAAGAAGAAAATGAGGGTAGAGTAAGAGATGCAAAAGTGGTTGGATGAGCAGAAGAAGAACAAAAGGGTGGATGATGCGGATAAATCAGAAGAAAACTATCAGCAGCCATTCGGGCGAGTAAAATGTCGACAATCATCAGAGGGACTTGAGAATCCACTTCCAAAGCGAATCAATTTAGCAGAGGTAGTTATCAAAACCTCAAAGCTGCTTGCAATGTCCTTGAGGGTCAAGGCTAAAGTGGATGTACCTGCACCTGCAGCCAACCAGGATTTGGACAATTTCCCTGGCCAGTGAATTTGAGACAAGAAAACTCTAAAGAAGCTCATGAAAAACCTCTTGCTGGTATAAGCAAAGATGATCTAAAAAAGCATCCAGAGTGGCAGGTACCTTGGGAAGACCTCCCCTTGTATGCAGAAGATGATAAGGAGAAGAAATATCCAAAGGTGCATGCTGTATGATTTGTGTGAATAGATTCACTTGTCCCCGAAAAGATATATAAGTTGATCATATCATTATATTTCCATAATCAGCATTGCTAATTTCTTACTAGGTACAAAGATACCAAATGCGAGAGGTGTGTTGTACATTGCAAAGGGTGTTATACATCCATCAAAAAGAAGGATGAACACATTGCCAAATTAAAGGCCAGGACACACTCGCTGACAAGCTCAAACTCGAGAATTTGAGGAAGATGCATGTGGAGGATCAAAAGAAATTGAAACAAAGTGAAAAGATTTTGAAGAAGGTCAAACACACAGCTTTTCATATTCCAAGCAGATCCTTGCTGAATTCGCCAACACTACATTATCTTTAGCCACGACTCGCCAACAATGTTCAGTCTGTGTGCCAGTGAGAGGTTGAATGTCACATGCAGCAGCACTGATAGTGGGCAATGGGGCAAAGTGGTGCCAAACAAAGCAATGACATAAGAGGGGATGCAAAAACTAGACTAGCAGATTCCAGGTTCATGTTCAGAAACTGCATGTGGCATCAGCTAGATCATTTCTCTCGAGTCCGTAGTCCCCTGTTACATCTCAGATCTGTCCCAAAGCCTTTAAGCAGTAATTCACGTGACTTGTTTGCTCTCATAATACAAGTTGGTTTGAGTGCTTTGTGGGCACTCTTAAGCTCACTAAGTATGCGCCTTAACATGCCCACCTGAGATATCAGTCACTTTAGTTCATTTTTGTATCATTCAAGTATTGAATATATATATTTCCTTTCTTGTGGAGTGTAAGTATTATTGAGATAATTTATTGAGCTATTAGCTGATAAATAATGTATATAATGAAGTTCTTCAACTTTCTTGAAGTAGATGATATTGATCATTCAAAATATATTAACTGTATGGTCAAGAAAACCAAGAAGTATTTTGATTAATTGATATTTCCATGTCTAAACTCCTGACAAAAGATTCAAATGTCTGCAGTGAACATATTATAACAGCAATATAACAGTGTATATTTACTACTTAAAATGCTTTTTCACAATGTGTAGCTGTCCTCTGGAAATGCTACATATAAGTATGTTATATTGACTTACAGGTAATCACTGAAATAACATCTTGGAGATGATGCTACCTTTTGAATGAGTGCATGATACATATTCAATTATATTTAAGAAAAAGTCTGATGTAGTAGTACACAATTAGTAGAGATGGGTGTCGCGAAGATAAAAATCGGAGGGGGTGGTTATAAAACTATTATACACACTACCAATGTGTACACTGAGGAGTGCATGTAGCAAGTATGTGAGTGGTGGGGATGAGGGCGGGGAGATGTCATGCATGTGTGGGTACTGACGAAGATATGGGAGATGCACTGGTTTGCTTACATATACCCTCTTAGCTGAGATCTGGCAATTGAGATGTAACAGTGGACTCATCACCAGTCTCCCTCCTCAAATATGATCGACTTTCCCACTCGTCGGCTCCATCATCCTCTTCCTCTTCCCCACCGACCCACAGGCACAAAATATCCTCACACTAGCATCTCCCAGCTGCCACATTATAAGCTCGTCCACTCTCCTCAGTACATCTTCATTCCTAGTTGCTATCGAGAAGGCCTTCTAATCCATGGTGACCTATTCTGCCATTAGTCCAAGTTTGATGGAAAAAAACTTAAGATGCATACAGTTTAGATGAAGATGTCAAACAGTGCATGCTAACTCAGCACTACTATCTAGTTGTCTCCTCTGTGGGTGTGGTTTGAGTGTACATAGTGTAATGTGTGGTGGCTCAGTGCTGTGCAGGGCCTTATGGGGCCACACTCGAGTCTTGAGAGCCAGGCAGATGGGTCTTTGAAGCCTTCATTTTATAGGCATGCTGAAGCATGAAGAAGTGATGAAAATGGCCAATAGATCATCTACCAAGATACAATGGGGTGTGCCAACAGCTTGATGTTTGACCTGGCTTGTATCTGGGTTTGGGTGCAACTCTTCATGTAGGTTTGACACCAATGTCCGGAGATGGTGGGTTTGGAGTGTAATGTTGGAATCTTTACAGCAAATTCAGTGAACCCATGCAACACTCCCTTTGCATTCCACCACTCCCAAATTGTCCTAGTGCCCACCTGGCACCATGCAACCTCAGAGCCTAACAGTCTCCCCCAAGCTAATCTCATCCACCCCCTCCAGTGAAACTCCCACATTGAACCAGTCCACTGCACAATTGAGGAAAAGTGTACGATAGTGGGAGGAAATGGTGGGTTCTTTGAGGTATGATGTTGGGTAAATGATTGATGTGGAACAGTGGGATGTGGTGCGGCTTTGGCTGGGGCAAGGGTGAGAGGGTTGCATTTTCTTTCATGGTATTGAGTTTCATGTTATTGAGCTTGAGCTTGAGGGTGTGGGAGTTTGGGACCTAGTATACATTAGAGCTTATCCCAATACCTACACAGAATCACATATGTTTTCTCTTCCCTTCCTCCCCCTCTTCTTCCCTCTCCCACCAACATTTGCAAGTTGATTCACAATCCCCCACTGCTTGGCACCAAGCCTGGAATATGCCAGCTCATAAGCAGCTGCAGATGTCTCTTCGAGCACAGCAAGGACATATTCTTTGTCTATGTGATTCCCTGTGTTGTTGAGCCATGATTCATCCTCGGGTGAGAGTGCGAGCATGAGTTGGGAGCATTTGTGTGCTACAAGTGATTGGGAGGTTCCTTGTCAGTTTTTCATGTGTCACACATATGAACATGATATGTACTTCAGTGCCACAACTTCATGGTTGTGGGCAAGTTTGGGGCAAGTCATTGGAAGCAAGTGAGATCTGCTTGGAGCAACAGCCTCAAGTGGCATCTCATACTGGGATTGTGCAGAGGTCGCATGTGTTGATGCTTAGTGGATTACAATCCACTTCATGTTACAATTTGTTTTGAGCTAAACATCTGGTCAGTTGTCGCTGTTGGTTGGTTGTAGGCAAGGCTTGAGCATCAGAAAATATAAATACTACTACATATTTTTATTTACCACTTCAAGGTCCGCAGTTGTATGCTTGAACATGATGAGACTTGGACAAGACTTCCAATTTCTTAATTCCTAGTACTTCTCACTCACCTGGACTCAGTCACTCCTTGCATTACAGATAGGTTCCCTTATTACAAGAAAAAAATTGGTACACAGCAGTCATGATAACAACTGCAAAGCAGGCTGTGGCTTGCACAACCCTCCCTGGAACCATCTGTTGCATTGTTATACATAGATCACATTGCTATAGACACTGATATGTGAAAAGACATAAATATGCACATGTTGCATGCCAAAAACAGCCCACACGGCAGTTCTTACAGCAATTTGAATATGGATGTCGACATCCATTTTTTTTATAGCATACAACTGAGTTCCTGGCACAATGATCTGAGCCAAGCTATGGGTAAGGACTATTCCTAAACAGGATACAACTCTATAACTGCCCCATGCACAGCCTGCCCACTTTGGCTGCCCCACTCCAGTTGTGCGCACCATGACTGTCATTGAGCATCAAGATTGTCTTCACCATTGTGAACAATGGGGAGGATGAGATATGTATATGCAAGACCATCGTCCTCATCAATAGGACTAATACATAAGCACAAAGCCCATACTAGAACCGTGTCTGGAAGTGCAAGTTGAGCAGAATCATTTGTCATTGCCACAAACATTGAGCTCATTGACATCCAACCTCACAACATGTGTGAATGTCAACAGTGATGGTGACAAACTGCATGCATGACTGCGCCACAGCGGGGATGGCATTCATTTGGCATGAGCATCTAATGCCTTCTAGTGTTCTGGTAAGTTGGCTGAGGCTTTGGCAGTGATGGCCGATGTATGCTCAAAATAACCAATGTCGACAATGATATGCAAATTGCTGTAAGATATTCCTATTATTCCCACTTCCCTCTATACCCTAGTACCATCGACCCACCTACTCCACTCAATCCCCATGTAGGGAAGCATAATTGAATGTCTATACTTAAGCTCATTACCACTTCCACTCTTTTACTCTCTCATAGCATTCAGATTTCACATGCAGCTCAGGCAGGATCTTTCACAGATGGAAGCAACATGTTGGTCAGTGCCATGATAGTATGTCCTCCAGTGTTCAAACATTCAAGTACATGTTCTATATGTTATTTCTCCTCATGATCAGATGTTCATTAGGAATAATGAGAAAGTCTACATCCTCAACAAGGCAGAAGGGAATGATGAGTCAATTAATGGTCACCTGGCTTGGGGCTCTGTCTGGTCAGTCCCTTCATCCACATGACTGCAAAGCCAGCCAAGTTGCTAATGTGTGCACAGGGACACATCAGGAAAAAAGGACGAGGTCCCATAGATATATGTTGGCTACATAGCAGTTATAGATCGTATAGACAAGTCCCATGTATGTAGACGATATAGTCACCTGCGAAAACTATGATAGCTACCTGTAGATTGATGTAGCCGGTA
>JASFCZ010000337.1:0-11200 GCA_036937155.1 Cyathus pygmaeus
GGTGACGGTCTATGCTCCGATGGCATAATCGAAATATAGTCGGAACCGTAATCGGATACTTGGCGGAAAGGGAGATCAACTGTAATCGAAATGATAGCGGAGGGACTTGGTGATGTAGGAGATCGTGGATATGACAGTCTGGAAGCAGTACCAACGAGATATGCCTGCCTATAGGGAGGTTATAGCAGCTGGCATTGACAAACTAACACAGTATTTTGACCAGGTAATAACTGTACCCACATTTCAAATTGCTATCTGTATGTATTAACACTGATATATTACTCTGGCGGATATTAATTTGTATTCTCGCATATCTTTTACTAGTTCTCAACCCAACCTGCAAATTAAAGTGGTTTCAGGCTAACATGCCGCACAAAGCAGACTCGGTCTATAACAGTGTTATTGCTCATGTAAGTAACTTTGCAATCATTTACCAATCATTGACTATCTACTTACTTATTGCACAGCTTGAAAATTACCAACCAGACCCTGATACCAACAACTCACAGGTAGCACAGCAAAGTCAATCAAGAAATCTGTCAGTTACTTTGGATGATTCTTGGGCTGATGAAATTCTTGGCGAAGAGATGGCTGCTCAGTTTTCGAGCACAGAATCCTCTTTGAAAGCAGAGGTAGATGCATATCTTATTGATTCATCCCCTCCTGGTACTTGTATTCTCACATTTTGGCAAGTAAGTCATTTTGTTTCATCTACTAAAACATCGAGTACCCATATTTACTTTGATTCACAACAGGAGAACCAGCTACGCTATCCAACACTTTTCCGGTTTGCTATGGATATCCTAGCCATTCAGGAATCTGCCATTCCATGTGAGCACGTGTTCTCGTCTGGTAAGGAAACCATGACTGTGCGGCGTAACCCAATCTGATCCAACCTTATGGAGGCATTGCAAATGCTGAAATTCTCATTCAAGAATGGTTACCATCTAAATTTTACATCCGGGACATCTCGTGCAGATGAGTTGGAGGGGCTGGAGGACTTCGCACTTGCTGATAGCTTTGTTCCGAGGAGCTGCAATCATTTGTTGATTCAATGCATTCAGTGTTTGATGAGGATGATTCTGAGGATGAGCTCTCTGACAATTTATATGATGCTGATTCTGATTGATGTTAGCTACTTCATGTACAATTCATACAGACTTCACAATGGGTCTTTGACTTTAGATTTTGTTCGATTATCTTTTGCTTGCTTGAATTCAATACTAGCACATCTCACATACTGTTACCCATGACCTGCACATGGAGGCTCAAGGCTCACCGGCACTTGGGTTCAGTAGGTTTCAGTGCGCGCAAAGCACAAATATCTAGCATACATCAGGAATTGAACGAGTAACCGCACAGTAATGGACACACTGAAACAAAATCAATGCCCAAAATCATTCAGCTACAGTCCTTCATAAATATATTTCTTTCCTGGATGAGTTTAACATAGACTTTCAGCCCACTAACTACAAGCTACTTTCATTTTGACTGAATCAATCTGTAAGTAATATGCAGTGCTAAATATCTAAGCAAATATATTCAGCTAAGGGCAGCTTAGCGGCTAAGAAACTGTATTTAATCGGTTCGGCTACAAGCCCTAGCCGCTGAGATACCCTAACTGATGGTAAGCCAAGCTGAGCTAGACCAAACTGAGCCATGGCAACACTACATGAAAACCTCACCTGAATGTGACATATGACTATATCAGGGATATAATATAAAAATTCTAAGGATGGAGCATTCTTCCCCTTATTTAATAGTGTAAAAACACTCTATAAACCATATTGATATGTGCATTGGCTGTTGAGTTCTATTCAATTTATTCTAGGACTGCTATATGGCTACAATATACATAGCCAAATAGGCACTTCTCATGGAGTCCATACTGCAAAGGCATGGCCCAACACTTCTTTATGAAACCCCCTCCATTTGCTACCACATGTTAAGCATGCATGTGATGTATATATCATTATTTGCACGATATTAAGCACACAAAAGTGAAAATGGGAAAATTCTTGGTCCAGAATCCCCTGCTATTCTAAGAGTGGGATATCAAACTGAATAGAAGTCAGGAGTCTCTGCACAGATCGACATGATTTATAGAGCAAAATGACACTGCTCATCTATGGTAACAATACTCCATCCTTGAGTGGCTCAATGTGTGAGCAATAACAAAGCAATAAGTAAGCGAGTGGCTCAGTGTGAGAGTGAAACCTCGTTGATATCACATTGAGTGGTTCACTTACTTCCATATATCCAATGTGATACTCATGACATGGCTAAGAGAACACTCGAGACTCAGAAGATAAAACATATGATTATAATGACAACAGGTTACAGGGATGTACAAAGGAATGGATAAGATAAGTGCAAGTTGGGGACTTGCACCATCTAAAACTGATCCGGAATGGGCACTCTTATGAGATAGCTATGGAAGAGCACCCGAAGTCCAGTACTGAGTTCAGTGGTGGAGGTGAGCCATCTTCAAGAGCTCGAGGCAAAGATAAAGACAATGACCCAGTGCAGCCAAACACAGACCAACTCCTGTCCCTGGTCCCCCAGTGCTCAACATCTCTAAGACCTTGTCAATGTCGACCATCGCCCAATTCTCCTCGGTACCTAGATAATCTCTTCCATCTTACATCTCATAGGCTCATGACTCGCTAGTTCATAGTATGCTTGGAAGGCAGCATACGGAAGTGGTAGCTTGTTATGTAGCCTCAAGATGTGTACATCACACAGTGGGACAAGTCCACTAGTTTCTCATCTGCAATACTGTGATCTGTAGGGGAGGAGGGTAGTTACAAAGGGCATGAAGGACTTCGCGGAGTGTCCAGTATGGATTCTGGGGGTAATGACTGTGATGGAGGTGAACCATCTTCCAGAACTAGAGGTCAAGACCTCGTTGACGTCAACCATATCCCACCACAGTGCCTCCTCCATCCCCTGGACTGACTTCATCATAGATGGTATGCCCTACGCAACGCAACACTTCGCACATATGGGTTTAGTTTTGCACTATGTGGGTTCCTCCCTTAGGCTGTCCCCTTCCCCAGCATGTACCACGATGATCTTGAAGGTGGAGAGTGTTGACTTGTCCCCATATCAAACTTATGCCACATTGTGGTCAGGCACACTGAATGTAAAGGGAGGTGACGCTGTTGAGCATGATGGTAGTGGTAAAGAATGCAGTAAATGGGCCGCTGAGTGATGTGAAAGGAATGGTGTGACATCATGAAGGAGCAGCGAGGGTACTCTTTCCCAATCTTGCTATGATGAGGGTGAAGATGCGGTGAACCTCCCATGTTTTTCGCAAGCAAATCTCATTTAATCTGATGTACGGCGCAAGCTCCTCAAAGGCATTGTCAATCCATCACCCCTCCCTGCTGTTCCACCCTGGTTTTCTCAATTCCCAAGACATCTGCACGCACAACATCCTCCACCACTAAATCCTATCATCTATGAGTCCTAGATGCATAACTTGCATGTCACAGTACGCCTGGAAGGCAGCTTCAAGAAGTGATGTATAGCACCACCTCCTCTGAAATCACTGCAATCCAGTCAAGTGTCTCCTTTCTTGCCCTAGTCCACATTCCAGCCCAGTCTCCTGACAGCTCCACCCACTAACCCACAAGCTCCTCAACCGCTACATCTCCCAGTACCTCACAGGATGCATAACTCGCTATGTCGTGGTATGCTGTTCGGAAAATCGGCTTTTGTAACCACGAGATGCGGCAGTACGAGCCTTCTTTCTCTTCCTCTTCCTAGTCAAAGTTCCAGCCTAGTCTCCCGACAACTCCACCCACGGCCAACCCACATGCTCCTCGGCTGCTAAGTCTCCCAGTACCATGCTCATAGCATGCATAACTCGCTTGAAAGACATTGGGAAGTCAGCCCCATTGGTAATCCCGAGATGTGAGCAGGACTAGTGGCCCTTTTGCTTGTATGTCTATGATGCTTAGGCCAGTAAGAGAGTCGACTACGAGAGGCACAGTTGGCCTTGAGGTATGGGAAGATGTGTATCGTCAAGGGCTGAAAGGTAGAGACATAGGATGGAGGAGGTATTCACCCCTAGGGAGATTTAGAAGTCTGTATTGTAGATCAGTGATGTGGGATGAACAATGAGGAAAGGGCTGAATGTACCGACAGGGTAATGAGAGTGAGGAACAAGATGTGATGGGAAAAATGGTATGGTGGTGGTGGTGTTTGGCAGGAGTTTGTAGGTTGAAAAGTTTGTCAAACTTGGGATGACAGTGAAGACAACGAGCTTAACATGTTTGAGTCTTGCGAGAATCCTTCCCAACGAAGAACATAACCTGCTCTGTGAGACAGTCATGAGTCTCCTCAATAACCACAGCCTTAGTTCCACCCTATTCACCTCATGGCTCGCAACTACCTCATTGATAGCCTTATCAACCACCATCTCTAGGTCTCGTCCTCCCCCAAGCTCTTAGGACCATAACTCACAGGATCATTCGCGCTGCCGGGAGGCGATATCGGGAGGTTGTGTCCCGGTGATCACAAGGCACATAATGAGGGAACTGGTTATGCTTGTTCCTTGTCTGTGACCCCCAGGTGGGCAGGGGGTACTTAACTGAGTGGAATCAATTGGGTTGAAGTATGGGAGGATGTATGTCGTCAATAGGACAAAGGGTGAGGAAGGGGGCTGGTTTGGTTGTTCAGCCTGGGGAGCTGTAGGAAACTGTGCAGAGGAAGAGTCGGCTGTGGGAGTTATCGAGGGCCTTGGAACCGTTAGGAGATGGCTGCGCGCATAGGGCGAAGTGAGGGGTAGGCAGTGGAGGTGGAAGTCGCTGTTAGATCCTGGGTCTTGGGGCTATAGGACACTGAGGAGCAGGTTATATAATGAAGGTCGAACAATGAGAAGGCGGTGACATACCACTTAAACCATTCTCCAAGCTACCCACATTTCAATGGCACCTCGAAGGAGCACGAAAAGCGAGCAACCTGCGTACTTCTGGAGACCAACTTCAGAGATGATATATGCAATGGACTGCTGCAGTAAGACATGTTTTGTCAACAGGGCCAGGCAGATTGTGAAACTGCTCGGCCAGGTAGGTCTAGGATTCAAATTCCACATTAGACGAGGGACGATGAGGAAGGAGATCACATACCAGTGCAGCCCATAGTCAGCCATCTTAGATACCCCCAGGATCCACGATTTAACTTCATTCATCACCAATTCCTCACACTACGATCTGAGAATCAAAGTGCTTCGAAAGAGCATGGATGTCAAGACATGGACCTGACCATCTTGACTCTGGAGCACGCACACTCTGGGACTTCCGAGGAGGAGGATGGTCTGGGTGTTGTATCAGTTATAATGGTGGAAGGGCCACCCCATCTTGAACTTTGAAGATGCCTCAAGTTGCTAGTGGGGACATGGACCGTGGACCGAGCACCGAGGGCTTGAGGTGATGGCATGCACTAAGAGCACCAGAGTATAGCCATGGTATGGGTCCACAGACCTCAGAGAGGCTAGCTGAGCACTGCGTGATGGGATGTCGATGGATGTCATTACGAAGTTGTGATGAATGTTGTAGATGACGGCTGAGAGCAAGTTGAGAACATTGAAAGAGTTGTGTGAAGAGCGCCATTAGCACCGATGGCATGGAGATAAAACATGTACAAACATGCCTCATTCCAACCTTGTTCAACCAACTTCCAACGCTCTTCGCCTGAGTCCCTACCTATCCGACCAACCTCTCCCTTCCAACATCCTTCTTCGCCTACTCACCCTAGGCTTACAAACTTTCCTTTTAGCGAATAACTGTTCCATATATGTCTTCCACAGTCTTGATTTCCGGCGATATACTTGAACGAATGATGTGATCATAATGAAATGTTATGAAAGATCAACTTCAATCCTCGGGGTTCCTCACGTTCACACTTCACAGAAGATCATACCAGCTGTCTATTTAGTTCAAACCTGGTGCAACTGTACGAATGAAAGTGAGATGGTGTGATAACAGGTGAGCAGCATCTTTCAATGCGAAATGTTGTGGCTGCAGTAGCTATCACAGTGCTCATCTTCCAAAGGTGACTTTGATGGCCCCACTTCCAAGGCCCTTGCTTCCAATGACCAGATCATGAATTCTGCTTACAACACTAGCAGTCTGTTCATGCGCACAGCTTCGAATCAACCTAGTGGGAGGTACCATAGTACCTGTTATCCATCTAACCTCAAACTCCTACCGATGATGTTCACAATCCTAGCCTTAATTCAGCACCCCTCCCCTGACATCGTAACCGCCTACGCGATAACAGAAGCACGATGGGGATGCACCTCCATGAGCCCTACAATGGTGTTATGAGCAAAGCCCAGCATGCTCCAGTGCAGAAATCTGAGACGGTTCAGGCTTGGTAGTCTTGAGGTTTCGGCTCCTCCTTGGTTTGTTTTGGTTGGGAAGTTGCCTTGATGGAATCCACAGCTGCTTGGATATCAACTGACATCTCTTTTTAGCTTCGAAGACATATTTTGGATTGACACCACTTCTGAGGAAAGTTCTATGCAAAGTTTTAGGGATATTTATAAGGGTTTTGCAAATACTGGAACAGATGAATTTTCTGTGGCTTTAGTAATAAAGCAAATCTCCATGCTCAAGTCGAAATGGCTAATGGTATTTGACAATGCCGATGGGGGGCAAGAAATAGTGGATAAATTTCTACCACCAGGAAATAAAGGAAATATATTAATCACAAGTAGAAATCCAACACTTCAAGGAATTACTTCAAGCAAATTTTCACTGGAGGTTACTGGAATGAGTGAAGATATTGCTATTGAACTACTTCTTAAAGCTAGTGGACTGGATGAGAACTCAACTCAGTATAGTAATGCAGCAAAAGAAATAGTTTTACAACTTTACTTCCATCCATTGGCTGTTGACCAAGCTGGAGCATATATAATGAGTGGAGCAGCTGACATTTCTGATTACCTGGGCATATTCAAAAAACACAGAGAGGAATTAATGAATAATGAAAAGTTTTCTGGGGTATCAAAGTATGACAAAAGTGTTTATGGGACTTGGGGGATTTTGTTCCAGAAGATATTAAAAATGCAAGAAGAAAAAGATCTTCAGATAGCTAAAGCTGCTATAAGTGCAGTAATTACTATCAATATATGTGCTTTCTTGCATCATGAGAATATTTACTCAAGTATATTCCAGAGGGCAGCAAAAAATTACCATAACATAATTGAAGAGTATTCAGTAGATAACATTTCTAATTTTATCAATACCATGGACAAAGGGCTGTTCAATATGAATGAAAATAGGCAGTGGAATGAAATGAGGTACAGGGATGGAATTGCATTGCTTATATCATTTTCATTGCTAAAATTACATGCAACTATGAATTCATACAACATGCACCCACTGGTACACTCATGGTGCCAGGATAGATTGACATTACCAGAAAAACTTTGATCATGATTATACACAATGAGTCGTATGTGACACTCATGTAGTGTTTACTGACACATATTTATTCAGGTGAAAATGTATTGAAATTTTATGGTAGCAAAATCTAAACTAATACTCGTTACAAATGCTTATCGGTAAAGCTATTAATCCAACTCATCGCAGGACTAGTCTATGTCCGAGTCATAGCCTAATCCATCTCTGACATCTTCATCGTCCTCATCTCCATCACTATGAAACATGCGCATGTGTGCCTCTTCATGTGCAGAAGCTTTTAACAAGCCAGATTTATACTATTCTTCAGGTGGCTTCGAAGCCCCCAGTGTTTAACTGTCGTGTTGCATGCTTTGCACTTCATTTGGAGGTTGGGAGGTCAGGAATTGGTTGATAGTGTTGGTTCTGCATGTGTATTGTTGTACTCAGTTCATTGTGTGCTTAATCACTCCAGAAATACTTTAGAACTCCTTGAAGACTTCACATTTGCCCTGGCGGCCTCGGAACCTGGGAATGCAATCAATTCGACATTAGAAAGCTATACTTACACAGAGGCTCTGAGCAAACTCCACGATTAATCGCACTGTGGCACTGTGATGGCACAATCACAAAAAAAAAAAGAGCTTTGTAACTCATCTTTCTTCCTCTTCCTTCCACCTCCCAACTCCTCCCACTTCCACTTTTCTTCAATTCCCCTTCTTCTCGCTCATACTTTATCTCATTCTTGTACCTCATCATCACTATGGCCCATACCCGAAAGACCTCCAGTTTTCCTTCCAAATAGGCAGGTTCTAAAGACAAACAGCAACAGAAGAGTAAAAAAGTCACTGGTATGTATTCAGTTATCGTATTCAATCCAAATCACACTGAGGTGTTGTCCTTCATCACACAGAGACTAACACTCGAGTCGGCACCTGTTCAGGAAAGTGTCCACACTCCCCAGAACCACCCCTGAAAGCAAACAAAAAGGTATGTCTGCTTCGTCTTACCATGTACCATCCAACATTTTAACTTTGTACCAGAGTTGAATGCCGCTGACCTTCAGTGTCGCCCTCGGGTGACAAGGGGTTCAGTTATCCTATCGGATTCTGAGGCGGAAGACATCCCATCATCAGCTGAAGCACAACACATTCGCTCGTCGCATTCACACTATACACACATCCTTTATACATAATTATTACTTATGATTTTCCCTGATGAAGCAGGCAGAGAAACTCCAAATGCAAGTACTGGTAGTGGAATCCAGAATACTTGGTAAAGAGCATCCTAATATTCTTTGGATAATGGCATGTCTAGCAGCCACATTGAGTTATTTAGGAAAGTGGAAGCAAGCAGAGAAACTCGAAATGCATGTACTGGAAGTGAGAACCAGAATACATGGTGAAGATCATCCTAATACTCTTTGGATAATGGCAAGTCTGGCAGCCACATTGAGTTATTTAGGGAAGTGGAAGCAAGCAGAGAAACTCATAATGCATGTACTGGAAGTGAGCACCAGAATACATGGTGAAGATCATCCTAATACTCAATCAATTATGTTTGGGTTGGCCAATACTTACTCTAGAATGGGGAATTGGAAAGAGGCTGAAAACCTGGAATTACAAGTTATTAAGATAAGGACTAAATTGCTTGGTCAAACTCATCCTAATACTCTCTTTGGTATGGCTAATTTGGCAAGAACATACTTCAGAATGGGAAGATGGAAGGAGGCTGAAAAACTTCAGGCACAGATACTGGAGCTAAGAACTGAAGTACTTGGCAACAACCATTAGTGAATTCTCTGGTGCAGGTATGTTCTGGGGTAGGTAATGAGGGTGTTGAACTTTGAAGAGGATGTTAAGAAAGAAGAAGAAGAGCGAAGGTCGTGAACGATTTGGTTATAGTATCCCGAAGGTATACAGTCTATCAGGTGGAATTTGAGTTCATCTCACCTGCTCTCCTTCTACCCTGGGAGGAGGGAGATATATTTTGAATATGGTGCTAACGGGCTCCACTTTGTAGAAGGGAAGTCGAGGCTGGTAGTATCCCGAGCAAAGAAGCACGAGCAGCTGGTGCATCCGTCCGACCTTGAGAGCCTAAGGTGTAGATAGAAGTTGTTAGTGTCGAATCAAAATGAAACAACCACGTAATGAGGGCGAATGAGAGAGAGAAACGCGAGTGAGTCAAGCTGAGTTTGAGTGTTTGAACAAGAGAGGAATGAAGACGAGAGACAATGCGAGAGCTTTCGAATGCTGAACTGGGGGGTCAACTTGACTGGATTGTAATTGAGGTAGATACAGGGTATATATAAAAAAAGAAGAGAAAACCTATCTAATATGACAAGAACGGTGCCAAGTACGTAGATAAGGTCATATCCAATAGTCCAGAGTCCAAGAGGAGTATGAAGGTAGAAAAAAACAGAGGGGGAAAAAGTTAAGAGAGTTGGCAAGGGATGAAACAGCAAGAATTGCCAATGGATAATGCATAGGTTGTCAGCTGTTGCGCTTGGAATATCCAATCGAGTGCTGTGAGTGGTGGCCTTGGACTGTGTTCGCGTGAATGCTGTCCTGTGATGTGCTGCTGGAGTGCGAGAGTCGGGGATGGGCTGAGGCAGGATGAGTGTGGTGGTTGAAGTGACGTGAACCGAAAGTCGAACACATTGGGATCAACCGAGAGCGCGCATGTCACATGATGCAGTCGGTTGTGTGTAAGTCCGATTCTACCATGCAGGCAGGACACCTGCTCTACATCTAACAGGCACTGCTGATATTGACTGACCCCAGTCAATCCGCACACATAGGGAGGCACAGAGCGAATTTGAAGAAGGCAGGGCAATACACATATCGCAAGGCACGGGGATCAGCAGCTGATTTGGTGACAAATTCCAAGGAGATGGCAGGCGCAGATGTGCAGGAGGGGGCAGCGGTTGCAGAACAAATGCAATGGATGGGTGTATAAAGAGAGGGGGTGCGCACGATATTGACCAAAATGAACCACAATCAAAGGCTAGCTGCAATCGAGGCCTTGAAGGCGCCAGAACGGCTAACGAAGCAACTTGTGGCGGATGCAGAGTGGTTGGAAGTCAAGAACAACATCCATGATTTATGTATCCGCATATTTGACGAGGAAATAAGTTGCCTCGAAGGACGCGGAGGAGAATCGAAGAGTGGTGGCAGCAAGTTTTAACACTCTAACTAGTCTATTGTGTGAGTGCCACACTCAAAAATAGGGTGAGTGCCAGTCCCCACCTCAGCCAGAGTGGCACTCATATACACTCAGTAACTACAACTTATATACACTCATAGATACTTAGTAACCCTAATTTCAACACTCATAGACACTTAGTAAATGTAATTTTAAGCACTCATAAACACTCACATAGGGTAGATGACACTCCTAGACACTCAGTAATGGTAATTATACACACTCATAGACACTCATGTAGGGTAGATATGCACTCGTAAACACTTACATAAGGTAGACGGCACTCATAGACACTCAGTAAATGTAATTTTAAGCACTCGTAAACACTCACATAGGGTAGACAGCACTTGTAGACACTTAGTAAATGTAATTTTAAGCACTCGTAAACACTTACATAGGGTAGACAGCACTCGTAGACACTTAGTAAATGTAACTTTAAGCACTCGTAAACACTCACATAGGGTAGATGACACTCATAGGCACTCAGTAATGGTAATTTTACACACCCATAGATACTCACATGGGATAGGTGACACTCATAGACACTCAGTAATGGTAATTTTATGCTCTCATAAACAGTACTC
>JASFCZ010000338.1:0-11165 GCA_036937155.1 Cyathus pygmaeus
ACTGGCGTACATGTGACATGAATACTATAGATTTGTACAGGTAAATGACCGCAGTAGGACACAAAAAGTTTTGATTTGATAGCTTGAATAATAATGGAGATATTGTAAGATGAGTGCTTAAGAGCTGTATCAAATTGGTATCGAAAGGAAACTGGTCTGCAATTATCATTTCAACGACTTTTTGCACATATATAACTGAGAACTTACTCACTTTCTTAGATCTTTTTTCCAGAATCTTCGCATACACTACCCATATGCAAATAGATACTTCGTATGTTAATTAAAACTGATAATGGCTGTAGAATATTCAAATTACGACATTTTGACCATGCTATGTGGTACCTGCATACATAACCATTCCAATCTCCGATAAGCTTCTAAACAGCAGCTTAAATGCTCTATATATCATTAATATAATGATTCTGCAGCTATGCATGTGGAGGAGACAATACATAGATTGTTAGACTAGATTCATTTCTTCACAGGTAAGTAGTTACTGTACACTGTACACACAATTTTAGGTATATGACATTATTACTCTCTATTATCCTATTCGTACAAATTACAACCTAATATTTACCTTCCAGTAATACCTATATCGTAGAGCCCAAAGGTGAGAGGCCAGGGCATAAATTTCAGCCACAGTGAGGGCAGCCCATATATGTGTTATAGATATACCTTCATGGATGCAATATGTATCACTAGTAATCTAAAACATAACTGCTCTACTCGTCTGCATAAAATGTAATATTAAATATGCTGTGTAAAAATTTGGAGACCTAAGCATGAATATTGATCAAGTAATGAGAGAAATAGGTGCTCGCTGCCGGGCACGATGGTGGGAGGGATCAGTCACGACATTAACCGATGAATGACGAATTGGCTGAGCAAGTGGGAATAAATAGACCTGTGAGTAAGAACGGCAGCATTGCCGTTGGTTGAACACAGTGATAAGTGATAGGGGCAGCGGGAAATTAGTGGGGGACCCGAGGGCGCCATTCTAAATCTAAGTGTTGTGACATTTTGTAATAAAACAGTTTCTCACGCGCTAATAACTATAAAATGCTGCTAAAATGAATGCTGGGAGGCATTACTTATGGGCGCTTCACGTTACATGTCATCCGATCAGCTTCTTTAACCCAATCAAATAAGACCCATCGAGTGTCCCCTCAAGCTTGAGGATGAGCATCCGATCACAGCCTTGTGCACCGGGAACTGGAAGGCCCAGCACATCATCGGTGGTATGCTTAACTCAATAATCAATAATCAGGCAAAAAAACAATGGAATACCACAATTGCAACGGGTCAAAAGCGAGAGCACTCTGAGGATGTTTCACCAGATGACATGATTATACCAGACAACATGATTATCAAACCAGCAGCGAAGAAGCAGCGGAAATCATCGGTCAAGGATAAGAAGCACCCTGCATCATCAGGCAGCCATCGATCCAAGGATGCAGTTAGACATGAAGAAGAGCTGGATTCGAGATTAGACGGGGATTTGGATACTCTGCATAATAGGTCACTGATAGTCAAACCAGCAGTGAAGAAGCAGCAGAAACCATCTGCCAAGGATAATGTTTTGTGAAAGGGGAAGCTCAATACCAGTTAGTGCAATCACTCTGCTATCTTTTACCCTCCGGCTAATTATCCTACAGCATCACACGTCATTCAATCATATTCTTCACAGAGTAAGTCACCAGACCCTGTTCAAATAAAAGTCGAAACCCTTTCTGAATTGTATGGAGAGTCCGATCTTGTTCCCGGCCCCACAAAAGTTCCTGTCTGCGTAACACATATCATGGTCATTCCCACACATGAGTGCCTATCTGTGACCAATATTACTTACACAATTCTTATGATTATGTACTTCAGATGATGAGTTGATCTCAAAATTTAGATGTCAAGAATATCTATTGTATGTAAAGGATCAGGCCATTTCCCTGCTAGCTTCGTTTGCAGACCAAACCCAAAATGTATCTAATGGCCCCTCTTCAGATGTCTTCAATGCATTTCTCCTTTGCATTGAAGATGCGGACCCAAACAATACTCATCAAGATAACCAATATGGGAACTGGGGTCACTGGCAATTTACCAATGGCTCTCTTGTGTGGAATTTGGTGCTGAAGAGCTGGGAATGTGTAGGCAACACCAATAACACTATGAAACTTATTGCTCAAGCCATTAGAACATACGATGTGGCAATGTATGTCTGCTATCGGAAAGATATAAGGCCACAGACATTCCTGGGCAAAACCTACCTACAAAATATTATCGAGAAGCTATCACAACTTTGGATTAAAGCTGGAGGTGTAAGTAAATGTCCATTACATTATTGTGGCGAATGTCAATGATATCTGGGTCCCTAGTCCTTGAGTGTTAGGCATGCAGGGCAGGCTCCTTCACCTAGCCCTTGGGTATATTATGATCACTGGGAAGCCAAACCACAAAAACAACGAAGGGAACTCAGGGTAGGTTACTAGGTGTCGCCACATCATACTCAAATCATCATAAACTGACTTATCCATGAATATTGTAGGAGGGGCCATTGACAAAAGAGGACCTCGAAGCTTGGATCTCTCAACATGATATCACCCGGCCAAAATCGAATACTTGTGTCACTCGTGATGGTTTGTTCCATTAGATCTCTGTTTAATATCACAACTTACAAGCAGTGACTACTGATTTTATGTAGATTTGGTCCACGCTATTGTCGCAGCTGATCAGAGTAAAAGGCCCAGCAAAGAAGATATCACAAAAATATTGGAAAAGGTGTGCATATCCATCTTGACCACTGTTTGCAGTTTTGTGTTTACATACATGATTCAGTGATGCCTATTGCTACTGAAACCGCTGCCCAACACTACAGTCTTGTCCCATTCTCCTTTTCATACTTGAATGACTACTTAATAAGTTGAAATAACTACGATTTGACTACAGCTTATGTTATTGACAACTAATTATTGACTAGATATTGAAGTTGACTAAACATTATAAGGTATTGACTACAATATGCAATTTATTGAAGTAACTCGTAGTAAATTTGTAGTCAATGACTAGCCTGAACTGTAGTAGACTCACCATATTGACTAATTTACTTCCACTGCCACACGAACTTTCTCACGGGCTTGCTCAACACTTGCAATGGCGCATCATTCCCAGTGAAAAGTCTGTCAGGCGGAAATGGGCGAAAATGGGTGGAATTTGTTAATGCAATACACTCAATACAGCTTATGGAATCACGGAACTCCGAAGGGACTCCGTAGTATAATTAGAAGTATATACTTAGCATGGATTCCACAGTAGTTTACCAAAGTAGAATACTTGGTACACACACAGACCAGTACTCAATTAGTACATAGATATATTTATCTCCTCTGTAGTGTATATAAACCCCCTGTATTCTACTATTATAATATAAGGAGTTTATCTACTTCTTACCTTAAGTACTAAGCCTCAAGCTACCGCTCACAAGTGGGTAACCTGTTCAGCTACTGCCACTGTGCAGGCCGTGCTGTTTCTACAGAATTGGGCTTGCCCACTTCTGCTCAGTTTCACCCATTTCTGACTGCAGTTTGGCATCTTTTGGATGGGCTAAATCGGGCTAGATAGGGCACATTTGGTCGTTTTCGAGTAGAAACGGGCTGTTCCCATCACTTTCATTTGGGTTGAATAAAACAGCTATTATTGGTCAAAATTGAATACAAATGAGCTAAAACGACTGTAATCAGATCCATCCCCTACACCCCTCCCCTGCTCTGATCCCAGCCCCTGCCCCCTCCCCTATTCAAGGTCATTACACTGTCCCACGAGTACAGATGGACTCCATGTAAATAATGTGGACTCCACCTGGACTCCTTGAACCATTGTTGCCAGTGTAAAGTGCACAAATTCCACATGGAGTCCAGGTGGAGTCCAGGTTCAGTCCATTTAATCCAGGTAATTACATGGATTTTACCTGGAATCCTGTAGGACTCATCCACTGGACTCACATGTAGTCCACATAGATTCCATAGACTCTAGCTGGACTCCATGTAGCAACCATGAGCAAGCTTCTCTTACTAGTATATAGTAAAAAGAAGTATAATGTAAAGTGCTCTGAGCAAGAATCAAACCATTAGCCTCAGAAGCTTAAGTAATCTACTGAAACCGTACGCATTACCATTACGCCAGAAGGTCATTATAGACAAAGGGAAACTCAGTTAATATAACCAGTATGTGATGTGGCATAGCCACAAATGGGCCGCTGTGCCAGGTAATTCCGGACACTTATGCCAGCAGACTTATTCGGACTCAGGGAATTCCTTTCTTCTTTCCTCCCACCACCATCCCCCACTTCCATCCCCCTCTCGTCCTCTTCCCCCACTCCTCTCCTTCCTGACTCACACACGGCCACGAGCACGATCACAGCTGCGCCACGACACCCACAACAGCGACATCAACCATGCCACGCCAACCACACCGACCATGCAACACCCACAACAGCAATGGCGACCACACCCACCACTCCAGCCCTCTGTCCCGCTGTTCGCCATGTCGGCACCTTGCCACGTCACTGTGCTGCCTCCACCTCCTCGACGCGTGTTACGACCACAGCCACTACAGCTACATCAACCACACCATGATGGCCATGCCTATCGCGCCCACCCTCTCGCCCGCCTGTTCGCTCTTGGCTAGACCACCCATGCCACGTCACCCACATCCGCGCCCCGCACCCGGCACCCTCAATGCCCCACTCACCGCCACGTGTGCTCACTGTCAGTGAGTATGCATTTTACGTTTCATAAACATACTAACTCGTGTCACAGCCGTCCCTGCCACTCTCTGCTCTCAACCGCACTCTCCGTTCCACTCGCTTGCTCGCCATGTCATGTTAGCACGCTGCTTTTCCGACCACACTTAAGTACACGCCAATGAGGCCGCACATTACTTCGACATACAGTTCTTGGTGGGCCCATGCTAGGGGGATGAGGATGATATGGGGAATGGGTGGAGGGCCTGAAAGTTTCCCAAAGTTAGTACCTTTCCCCTCTCCTGCTCTATCTGTCTTTTTATTCCTTCTCCCAGTCACTCTGTTGTTGCTTATCCCTCTTCTCTTTCCTGGTCCTCCCTGTACCCTGTCTAGCTCCTTCTCCTGGTCCTTCATGGTTCCTCTCCTGGTCCCTCTCTTGCTCCTGGTCCCTCTGCTGTTCCTGCTTCCTACCTTCCTCTTCTATTCCTCTTTCTCCATCTTCTCCCTCTCCCTTTCCTATGGTTTGTTTCTTATACCATATTCTTGTATGTAGTACTGCATTTTGTAGTAGTGTAGAATATGAAAATTTGCTTCTGAACTCCATAATCTAAGCATAAGTCTATATCTAAGTCCACCAGAAGTTCTTGGGAATCTATGTAGTCCACCTGGAGTCCAACAGAGTCCACTTAAGTTGATATGGACTCCATATGGATTCTAGATAGTTAACATGTAATCCATCTGGAGTCCATGTAAATACATGGAGTCCATGTGGAATCCAGGTGGAGTCAAGGTGGAGTCCAGGTGGAGTCAAGGTGGAGTCCATGTAGTTACGTGGACTCCATGTGTACTCATGGGGGACTGTAATATACAGCCCTATTCCATACCCTCCTCGCTCTCGTATGTCCTGCAAAAATCCCTCCCGATCTGCCTCACCACCTCGTGTCCACCGAGTATATAGAACAAGTTGGAAATGAGTGTTGTTTCTTTGATGTTCGAATCTATGAGCGAAATGTAGATTGAATAGGGGAAGGGGGAGTCAGAGTCGGATGTAATAAGTTTATCTAGTAGAAACACACGTCAGCACAATGACACTATATACAGCAATTTGGGACTTACTTCCAATGTAGAGCAAAAACAAATAGCAAACTCACCTTTATTAAGCTGTACAGAAGGCCCTCGGACTGAAAGATTGAACCTGAATGAGGCAAAGAGCCAAGTCAGAGGATGTATAAGAAGAAATGAAGTAAAATATACATACGTCACCCTTGCCGCAACGCGGCAGTGGAGAGGCGTAGTCAATAAAGATGAGAAAGGTTGCCATACACATGTATCTGTAATTTTAAGGCATAAATGATTCAGTAATGAAGAGAATGAAGCACAGAAAACACGATACTTACCAAGACTACCATTTCACTGCTCGCATATACACATCGTTAACAGTGTATATTGCCACATTAAGATGCTAAGAGGAAGATTAAGAATGGTAGAGCACGAATACATGGCACATACTGAAGAAATCACTTGCATGGCCATGAAGCTGAGCCCGGGCCTTGGCCGCCTTTATGCATGCACTGGAAGTCTGGACATCAAGGAATAGGCTATAAACGAGTGGAGACCTTGAAGCACAATACAAAACACAAAATATATACACAATTTATCAATTTATCCACCATTCACAGCATGCACAAAGCCCGAGGAATGATTGGTTTTGACGAATAGGGACACCGTGATTTGAGGTACTTCTGAAGCATGAACATGCACAGATAGCAGAAACAGGAGTCAGGGAAAGATAAGCAAGAGATAAAGTGACAGAGGGAGGGAAATGGAAGAAAGAGGGAGGAAAGCAGGAGGGAGGAGGGGATGGAGGATGTGGTAGGAAAGAAAGAAAGGATGCGCGTCGAGATTCGACATCGCGCAGTTACTGATTGGTTGTTTGGCATGGCTTGTCCCAACAGCGCACAGACCAAGTCGTGTCTTTTGCAAACTGTCTGAAGGTCTGAACAAGGTCTGAAAGAGTTAAGTTAGAGAGCCTCTCAAAATTACAAGTCGAAAGAACTTCTAAGTATGACTAAACTTATGACTGTCAGCCAAAGGTGTTCAATGAAATTCAGATAAGATGGAGATCTGCAGATCTCATGGGGTGGGTTTTCCCGATTTTGGCAGATTTGCCCATTTTCGCACATTTTTGCCCATTTCCGCCCGACGAACTTTTCACTGTGCATTAACCACCACCACCATCAACATTTATCCCCTATCCCCTCCTGGTGTTCTCTTTTCCCACACTCTCTAGTATCTACTCCTATGTTTTCTCACAACTAACTAGCTACACCCACTGTCCCCGGTATCGACTACCACGAAACTCAATAACCAGTCACGCTCCATCGACGCCAAGCCCAGCATCTTATTCCGTCGCAGGCTCATTCAAAATGAAGGAATAGGATATTATGTGGTGCTCCAAGTTGTGTGGTATGTTTTATTGCAATGTTTTTGATTGGACAGTGATTGATTGCTATCCGCAGCCTGTAGGCTGTAGCATCGTTCCACCACGACAAAATGAGGTCTGCACCGAAGCACCTGGCCCACCTACCATTGTCCTCATCTCGACCAACACCACCGCCATGTCGCACTGTATCCCACTGCCAGAGACCTCTTGCCCCCTAAACAGCTACGACAGCATGCTTAAAAGCCCACAACAGCCATGCCCATCTCACCTCCATGCCTCCTTAATGCCCATTCACTGTCACACATACTCTTCATTGGTGAATACATGTTTCACATTCTGTCCACATATTAACCCACGTTCCAGCTGCCGCACTCGCTGCCTGTGTTTCGTGCATGCCCCTCAATGTCGTCCATGACCACTGATGATCCTAAGATCCCAGTCGCCGCGTCATCAACCACAACACAACAGCAAGCATGCCCCAGCACGACCACTGGCGTGTTTCTCTGTGTGTACAATGACCAGCAGGCAAGTCTCCAATGTCAACTTTCGCCTTGACGATGACGCAATGATCAGCCAGCAAATATCTTCCAAGTGCACCCCACCTTCTCAAGCATCGCGCACAGCACAACAGCCAGTCATTGACCACACCTTACCCCACCATGATCATGCTCATCGCATAAGCCCATCTGTCAAGCCCACCATTGTCAAACCCTATATGCAACATGACATTGACAGCTCCCGTCGGACACCAAACCCATGATACTAACCCACTACTGCCCATGACACCTACACAGCCCATGCCTGCCAACACATGACACCAACATCCATGATGTCAACGCATCTGCCAATGCACCCACGCCAACATCCCCAACTCCAGCAGATGCCCTGACATCAGGCAACACCCTCCCTTAGCCTCTCGCTGCTTATTCCCAGATCCAGTCGGTGCGAAGTCTTCTATGCCCTCACAGCTCAAACACACTGCAACTCCGCAACCCTCCAAGCCCCAACAGTCTACCAACTCCCGGTTTGTATAATTCCCTTACATAAATCTCATAGTTACTCGTAGTTAAATATCCCTTGTAAAGTATTTATGCTAAGTACTTTGGTGTGAATATATATATAATTGTTACTACTACTGAGCCATGGCCTGATTTATTACGGGATATATGACGCTTGAATGCAACTTGAATGGGTGGTGAGGAGCACCGAAAGAGGAGCATGATATATCATATTACTTACAAGACATGATGTATTATGGTTGGATGGGTGGTGGGCCAAGGTCTGATTAATTACGGGGCCCATAGGCCTGATTTATTATGAGGTGCCGAGGGAGATGTGATGGGAGGAGTGCCGAACAAGGAGCATGATATATCATATCACTTGCAAGACATGATGTATTATGGGTGGACAGTGGGCCAAGGTCTGATTAATTACGAGGCCTGCAGGGAACCTGAGGAGTACCACAAGAGGAGCTTGATGTATTATGCTTAAATGGGCAGAGAGCAATGGCCCGCAGGTAGGCATCATATATCAGCATGGCCGCTAGTTTAGCAGCATACATGTATCAGGGCTGGGGGGTAATTACCATGCATGATACATCAAAAGCCCAGGGTCTGGTGCCCGAACCGAGTGAGGAATAAATGTAGGTACCTGCCCTGCATGCTGATGCTTCTTGCTGGGTATTTTTTCCTTAAACCAACCTTGAATGACATGTCTCCTCTGTACACTGTTTCATGAATGAATAGCTGAAAGGACAAGCTGCACAGGCGAAGTGGGCAGATTTTGACCATGTCATAGACTTTGTGGAGCTCTGCCACGAAGAAGCCATCAGGAGCTGTGACCATCCAAAGGGAAAGCCTTGTAAGTGAAGATGGAGTTTTGACTGTGGATCATCTTGAGCCAAGGCTGAGGGAGAGCATGTCGGGTAGGCGGATAATGAGATCCAGGAAGGAGCCTGTGGATATCTAACCAAGTATGAGTATGCGAAAATGCTAGGAATGGTGATGAGACGTACCTCGACATGTTCATCCTTCCCCTGCACCTCATCCCAAGTGACAGAGGAACAGTCATGAGGTACCCACCCCACACACTGATGCCAGTTGCTGGATATGTTTTTCTTTGAACAATACATCTCCTCAGTACGGTGTATAATGTTTTGCAAATGAACGGCTGAGGTGGGGCCAGAGGGCGAGCTGCATGGGGTGAAGAGTGCAGATCCGGACTGTGTCGTGGACTTCGTAGAGTGCTACCTCGAGACCCCATTACGAGCCTGTGTCATCTAAAGGGTGCCCTTGGAGAAGAGGCACATTATGGCCGTGCATAATCTTTGAGCTAGGGAGAGTTGTCAGATAGGCAGGTAATGGGATCTTTTGGATGTGTCAGGCACATGCGGGAGCAGGGTTGTCCTCAGGCAAGTTTCTACATTTTGTTTGTTGCGCTAGGGAGGTGCAAGGAGGAGAGGAGGGCAAACAGGTAGTCCGCACCTGTCTGAAGTTCGAAAATGCACATTAGGAAGGTGAGAGGAGAGGAATGAGGAAGAATGTACGAGGTGGTTATGCATAAGGAGGGCTGTAGGGTGTGAACATCGCGTCGTAGCTTCTCGCCTCCTTTGATGAATGGTAGAATGCCATTTTCTGGATGCTTCGGGAGCGGGGAGGAAGTTATTCCGAGGAGGTCTGTCTTCATTCTTGTAAAAACGGGGGTAGCATGTTCATTGCTGAGCCTGAGGATGGTAGATCCGTTGCGATTGAAGTACCTACCAAATTCGGCAGCATATAATGCTCATAGGATAAGCATAGAGAATGTACCAAAGCACATAGAATATCCCAATCCCTGCGCCGAGGTCACATATTGCAGTGAGTGCCACCACACACTCACTCACTTCCACCTTTTCCTCAAGAAGTACCCTCATCTCCTTCACGAGACAGTTTCAATGCTGGTTCTTAGTCCCAACCAGTGTATTCGAAACATGGTGGAGAGTTGGCATCATCTACAGTGGCTTGCTAACATGCAGGTGGTGGGAGGTTCTGCGACATGCCGAGAAGGGGCCTAGATGCATGGGGGCATAGTGTGTTTCCAGATCGTTAGGTTCTGTTTAGTGGGTTACAGGCTTCAGCCTGAGGCTGTAAGCTCAGCCAAGCCAGGCTGCTGGAGGCCAGGCCAAGCCAGGCCATGTATCCGTGAGGCATAGAGCCCGGCCTGGCTCAGAGCCTCGGCTTGGGTAATGATGCCCAGTGAAAAATCCATGTAGGGAAATCTAATGTGAGTGGGGGAAATCATTACCAATCAGGGAAATCTGAGCTTTTCGCGGCATTTCGAACAATTTGAACACAGGTTAGATTTCCCTCGATGGCGTTAGATTTCCCTTGCTCACTATTTGGCAGAGAGGTTCTTAGTTGGTTCTTAGTCTCGTAAATTTCGTTCCACATTGGCCTTAGTTTTGGGTCACATGATCATGTTCATCTTTCTTTCGCGAACTTAAGATGTCAATTTTTGAACTCCTCCTTTACCCAACCTTCACCCATTCCCCCATCCTCTGTCTCTGTCTTTCCATTCTCTCCAGCTCCGCTCCTTTTTAGAGGGATACATTTGATTCAACCCACATGCTCTACACGGTATGTACTGTATCTCGTCAGACCCATTGTGGCATTCCTGCTCCGTCTGTAACGATGTAGTCCTTCCATCGCCGGTTCCACTTTCCCCTTAGAGATCACTCATCCACATGAATCACGATTTTCTGTGAGTTGTCCTCGTAATCTTAATGTTTGACTTATATGCTAACACTCGCGGTTCGCCACAGCAGTACTGAATTCTCTGCCATGGCATTGTAGCTTTCTTCTCTCCTGTCCCTCCCTACAGCGGCTGGCCACCTAGGGCACATTCCGTTCCATCTTTGGGGTGTATTTTTGATCCCAACATATCCTTCCAACGCATCCGATCGCCCAACTGCCGCCCCTTGCCCCAGTAAGCTAACATGGAAGTCCAATGGTG
>JASFCZ010000339.1:0-11160 GCA_036937155.1 Cyathus pygmaeus
GTGAGTGGCCCAATCCAAGGTAGTTTGAATGTAATATTTTTTCGTAGACATCCCACAATACCGAACGAAGGTGTTGTGATCGATTCGAGATGTATGGCTTACGAGATGATGTAGCCCACCAGTGAGTGGTTTATCATCTCCACCCAGCATCCACCCAGTTGCACTATGGATTCTGGATCGCTGTGGTCAAGCTGTGGTGCAACATGTATAAATCTGTCGAAAGGAATACTTATATAACTTTTTGGAATACTTAGTTGGAAAGGGATGCGAAGTGAAGTGGGTTAAGTGAAAGTATGACATTGTGAGTAACGTGAATGATTACAAGGAAGGCATTGGGAAGGCAGTGGGAAGGGAAGGGACGACTCACAAGGCAGGTGTTGTTTGGAACAGACGCCGTCATCGTCATCGGCAAACAACCACGGGCTACCCCTCCTGTTCCCCGCCGCGGTTCCACCACCAACACCCAACACCACCCAGCAGCCACCACACGGGCCTCATCCCGCCCTCAGATACGATTCTCTGGTCTCCTCGCCCCACCCGACCCCTTCAGATCAGCCCCTCTTAGGCGGTCTCGCATCGAGTCCAATGTACTAGTTGGGCTATACACTCCAGCGCTTCCCCGCTCCCGTAAAAGGGCAGCTTAACTTGCTTGTTCCAGGTACTCCCTCTCTCATTTTACTGGCTTCAGCGTATCTAACTAAACATACATACCAAGGACCAACCCCCCCTGTAGACTAGGCTACTACTAGGAAAACTCTCCATCACATGCCCCCTCCCATACTCCTCTCGGAACGTCCGCCCGATTTCACTCACGTCACTAGGCCAAAGACATCGAAAGTCACGAACTTGTGCAGTCCTCTAGGTTTGGTCTGCACATGGACCGCCTCCAACACTGGGCGACGGCGTCGAGGACTCGAAGCGTAGTCGGCGAGTTTGGAAAAGGAATACGGAGGGGCTTGTTGTTGAATGTAGCTGAGGTACACGCCATTCCCTTTTTCCACGTCATCAGTCCTCTCATTGACATACTCTTCTATAGGATCTCCCGCCTCACATATACACTCCTTCCACTCTCTCCATCATCCAGCA
Organism: Cyathus pygmaeus; assembly: GCA_036937155.1. Taxonomy (NCBI): domain Eukaryota; kingdom Fungi; phylum Basidiomycota; class Agaricomycetes; order Agaricales; family Nidulariaceae; genus Cyathus; species Cyathus pygmaeus. The sequence continues at coordinate 1,087 of JASFCZ010000339.1, forward strand.
GATCGTCCATCATCAATACTCCACTCTCTAAAACGCCATCAACCCCTTTCTCGCATACGCCGCGCCCCATCGCAACGTCCCAGCTACTTGACGTATCCACGATGCGTGGAGCAATGATATTCGCTATCTCAGCCGGCTCGACGTCCAACTATGGTCGTCGATAACGACGAGAGGACAGGGCTGATCATATGCATGGTTCCTATCTACTGAGGGTCGAGTTGAAAGGCCGATGAGGAGGAACGAGGGCGTTGAGGGAGGAGAGAGACGCACCGAGACGTCTTTCTCCCATCTTGCGATTCGATTCCAGCTCGTACACGCCCACGTACTTCCCTGCAGCAAACTCATCCCCCTCTACGGATCCTGCAGGTAAGGCTGGTGCGAGTGGAAGGTTCGGTTGACGATGCTTCACCCAGGGGTTCTCCCACCGTGTCCTTACCACAGCACCCTATTTCCCGTTCCTTGTCGAACGAGAAGCTTGCTTGCGTAGTAAACTTCTCGACAAAGAAACATACGAGTGGTTGGCACAGACCATCCAACCTCCAATGTCCTAGTGAGGTCGCAAGAAAGTGAAATGGGGGGGAAGTGAAGCCTATATTCCCAGAACAATAGCTATGACATTTAAGTGGTAACTAAAGATAGGGTCGGATAGGTAGTGACAGGTGTATGTAATTGAAAGGTAACCATACGGACATGAAGAACATGAGTTTTACCATGCAGGCAAACTGCCTGCTCTACATCCTTATCACACGCGAGGAGCCATACCCCGCAGTTCGGCAGTAATGAAGACATATCATGTCAGTCAGCTGCATGTACCAGCATTGGCGGAGATGATGGAGTTCCGGCTTGGGAAGAGGTGGTGCCAAAGGATGGGGAGGCCCGTGAGGTCAGGCTGCGTGGCACATCACGTACGCTCAAACACTTCTCTCCCGCCCATCCATTCCGACCCACACCACACGCCGCACGTTCAATGTTACCTGTTACAAGGTGCCCCTTGCCCCATTGTGCTGTCGCCGCCAACGAGCCTTACCCCACACTGCGCAGCTCGGGAGTACCGCAAGAAGATGTGTCGTTTCAGTCGGCAGCAGGTGCCAGCGTTAGTGGTGCAGATGGAGACCCAGCATGGGGATAGTGGACGACGCGGACAACGGATATGCAGAGTGGAAGACAGGGATGATTGGGAGTTCTGGCTGCCAGAGGAGTGCGAGTAGAAGAGTGGGTTGCAGATGCTTCACCCATTCTGAGCTCACAGTCCTCTGCTTTCGATGTTACTTCACTCTTTGTGCACCCTTTCACCCCACACACCCTTTGTTGTTCTGCTGTCTCCCGCGACGAGCCTTAATAATACGCACCTCGAGAATATGGTGTAAAGGAGAATGATGGCCTGAGCTATCCTTCACAAAGAAATATTTAGTTGATGCGAGTCAGTTGGCACATACTGTCCAAACCTCAGGATCTAAGGTCTAGTAAATGGGGGGAAATAATAACATAATGTCTAAGACTAGATACAAATGGTTTTATAGTAAAAGAAACTGAAAGATTACAAAACTGGAGTCCAGACCATGTTTGAGATGTCAGTAAAGTTACTGGGGACCGAGTAGGAATGATGCTTGGTGACATAAGGGAAGTTGACTAAGTAGATTGAGGCCCCACTCAACAGTGGGAGAGGAACGGGAGATGAGGAGGGCTGGCTAGCTGCAATCTTGACATCTGTGATGTGCTATGTACTGGGCTCATGCACCTGTTCCTGCTCATCCCTTTCTCCAAAACAGAATTTGCACTTAGGCATGGATGAAGAGTTGATCTCTATCACAGGATATCACCCAGCAATGGGTGCTAACATTGTACACCTCGGGAGTACTGCGAGATATGCCATGTTGGTTTGTAGCAGCTGGCATCTACGCAGATGATAGAGCTCGAGCTGGGGGTAGTGGAGAATATGAAACGAAGAGGACTCGAGCTGGGGGTACTGGGTACTACTACCAGAGGGATGTGGGTGGAGGAGTGGATTGTGGGTTGACAATGCTTCACCTGGTTCTAAATGCACCTTCCTGAATGTACACCCACCACACTATAGTGGGCCCCACCCCACTTTTTCACCCAGAGTTTACCCAGCCCAGCACAGGTTGGGGGTATCGCATGATTACAGAATTGTGTCCCGAGTGCTGTTAAGACCAGGGATGTTGTTCAAAGACTACATCGCTGAGCTCCAAGTGGGTGTGTTCAAACAGTCATTATATGTGAATGTGGGAGCTGAGTACCAGGGGCCAGAGGGTAGAGAAGAGCTGAGTGTTTACACCGGTGATCAATGATCTGTCAATCCAGGACTACTTCGACAATGTCCCCATTCGTGATTGGTAATGGGAACAATGTATCAACATGTACCCTCACTTGCAAAGTGTAAGGGCTCCATGGGCTAATGGTTTAGTTTACACTAGCTGCTAAGCATGGATCTCATAAGCCCGGCCTGAGAGTCAAACTCTACTTTTATTTTATCCACAGAGTTGTGACATACATACAGCTGCACCCATCCCAATATATATGTTGCCACTGGTGATTACAAAGTATCCTCTGATGGGCTTGAGGAATCCGAGTGGAGTTGAAATAGCGTTATGGATCGCTTCACATACTATTAACAAGACCTGGTAGCCTACCAGTGATTGCATTGTGTTGCGCTACGGCTTCATTGTCTGGTGTAACCATTATAAATATTTCAGGACAGATTTTTATGATTGTTTCTTTTTGGTTACGAAGCTACCTCTGCCGAGTACAGTGAAAGGTGAGCTTCTCTTTTCCCTTATACAGATGTTTATTATGAGTGCTTTGGTCAATTGGTTAATGGCAACTACAGCATTATGTGGAAATTGTGGTCAATCATTTATTTTTATATCCCTTTTAGCAAACTGCTATGCTTCCCAATTATGATAATGTCACTACAAGGTGCTTTCTGTGCAGTACCAAAACTCTCCCATCTTTCCCAATTCCTGAAGTGTGTATAGCTTTCCATAAGTTTGAACGACGAATCAATATTTCGACTGATCCAATGGTCCCATAGATGTAATTTGTACATCTATTTGCTTCTCAGCAGGGATTTTGTGAACCTGACTGAATAGACCACCATTCCGGTTTGACCCCAAAAGGGTGTAAAGGAGAAGAATGGCCTGAGCTATCCTTCACAAAGAAATATTTAGTTGTTGCGAGTCGGTTGGCACATACTGTTCGAACCTCGGGATCTAAGGTCTAGGAAATGGGGAGAAATAATAACATAATTAGTCATAGACTAAATACAGAGGTTTTATAGTAAAAGGAATATGAGTAATGGAATACCAAATGAAGTTAATACTATGAAACCAAAGGTCCAGACTGTGTTCGAGACATCGGTAAGGTTACTGAGGACTGAGTCGGGACAATGCTTGATGAGTGACAGAATTAGGAACAAGTATGGGAAGGAACGGAGAGCAGGAGAGAGTTGGTACGTGTTCGTACGCATTGTTAAACATTCTGATTACATAAGCATGCATCACTCGGTGATGGTGAGTGCACTTGTCGAAAGGATGGAATATCCCAATTCTGTGGTGCAGATGGAATGTCTGCTCTACAAGGGTACCACGAATAGACAATATGTCAAGTATAGGGAGCAAAGATGCTATTCGGATAAGTTCACACTGAGGAAATGTAAGCTAATGTTCCCGTAAAGGATAACAAGTACTAATCCTACCACTGGATGCATAGGGTCATATTTAAGGCATGGCGGTAGTTCTTCGTTCCCATCAGAGACCTCACCAGATCCCCAGGTCCTGTTAAACATCCCTACGGTTTCGTTTCCGTCCGCTATTATCGACATGGAAAGACTCCAAAGGTTCACAAGTCCGGACATGGTAGATACGCCAACATGATCGCAAAAATACCACTTGCCCTCATACGTAGGGTGTATTTTCAGATCTGTTAGGAGTTTCACATGAACACTGAGTGTGTTGCGGTAAAAGTCAGATGCAACTTTGTCATTTCTGTCAGTGATTAAAAGGGTGGTGAGGCCAGTGTACAACTTCACATAGCATAAAAAGCTCTTTGTGAGCGTTCCTCGAACAGAAATCTCATGAAGATGAATCCTTTCCTGCATTTATAGGCTCCATATGTCTGTTTCTTCTTCTTTCTCTCCTCTAGACTCCCTGGTTTTATGGTCATTGCAACTTTCCTCCAGATGCAGTGATTTCAGTGATCTAAAGTGAGAAATAACTGTACTGTTCCAGTGTGCCGAAAACCCTTTCAACTTCAATTTTGTTATGTTCCCCCGGGGCTGATGTTCTTTGTTTGGGGAAGAAGCAATATGCAAACAATGCAAACTGGATCCCGGACTCAACCAACACAGCGAGTGGCGACACTTTGAGTACTTATTCCAACTTTATTCTGCCACAAGGCATACAACCTACTAGCTTGATCCACGGTTCCAGTTTCAAACCAACAACCTCAGAAACCTGGTAGGAAGACTAAGTATCCGGCACAAAATGAGGGCTCAAATGACATGCATCATAAAACTTAAGAGTGGATGAAAAGTTAATCATCTTGGGATTCAGCGCATAAGGAAGTATGTGGTGGAGAAACAGGATATGTATGTGTTGAGTATGTAAACCGAGGAAGATATAGTATGTTGTTACTTCAAGTTCGTTCTTGTGCTTCTGGATGGCATATCTCACAACTCTGATTTGAATTGAACAGTACTCCACCCCGAGTTATCAAGAACCAGAAAGGTGTGCCTAATTGGAACTGAATGTGGAATACCACCATGAGCTCCGTAGTCTTGCGGTTTAAGCTGCTACTACATTTCCTAGAAGTAGTGAGATCTTTTACTTACTTATCTATCTTACCATGGACTCACATGACACATGCAGATATCTATTACTTACTCTACATGTTTACAGGTACACTGTACAGTCGTGTATTCTATACCACACTGAGATATCTATTATTTACTCTACGTGTCTACAGATCACCCTAAGGGATTCCACTTTCTACATTTCACTGAAATTGTTTTACTTCGGCAGAGATGTGGAAAATCTACTGGATTGTTTCGACCTATTGTTCTCATCCCGCGTCCTACGGTTCGCTAAACAGAACAATGAACATGTTTTGTCGCGCATCACAGAGTCCGTTGAACAATGGTTCAGCGAAACTGTAATGGAAAAATGGAAAAATCGCTCACTATTTCCAATATTTCTCAAAAATTCCCCATGAACAGGAACAAATTAGGTTCATGTCACATGACACTTCTTGGCTTGAACAGAACAGTGAACGCGTTTTTGTTGTCACACTTTTTTTCGATGAACAATTGGTCGAAAGGATCCAGTAATACTAGTGGTGATAGGCATGTTCACCATTGGCCTGATTACCTTTTTCATGGAGTAATCCGAGTTTGTGGTTAATACCGTTATATATAGCTTCCTTAACACGACCTGGTAACCTAACAGTTAAGTGCATTATGCAAATACGTTGCGCTACGGTTTCAGATATCTGGCGCAACTTGGCATTTCTTATATTTTAAAACATTTTATCCTCTAACACAAGTTGTCTCATTCTTTGTTTTCATTTATGCGTCTACTATGTACGAGCTCTGTAGTCGATTGGTTAACCGAACCGCTGCCACAGTGTTCATTCTCTGACACCTATTACAATTGTCCATTTTTTCTCTTCTAGAACACTTATAGCTCGTCGCCAATTTGTTTCATCGCATAAATGAGCCATTCTGTGTATGTGCCCTCTTCTATCTTTCCAACCTCTAGTCTCCTCTGGTAGACCACGCTCTGTAGTACATCTTTATGTATTCAATATTGTCGGGTCATATGGTACAGCGGCATAATCGCTACATTCATCATCATGGCTATGACTTGTGTTCGTTTATAATTGCTTCTTTTACTAAAACAAACATATGAATACATGTCTAGTACAATTTACTGTATTCCACTAATGTCAGGTCCTATGGTACATCGGTGTAATCGCTGTGTTTACTATGGCTTGGACTTTAGGCTATATAAATCGGATAGGACTCCGAATTTCTTTTGTTGAAATTGTGTCTTTGAGAACTCAATGTCGTTTCAAGCCATTCTTACGAACAGCATGTCTAATATGAATGTCAAGAAAGTAGATATTGTCGGGTGGTACAGTCTAACGGGCTGTACCTGCACCTTTCAAAGCTGGTCGTGCAGCAATTTTTACTTCATTTCCCCGCAGTGAGAAGTTGTTAGCCCGGAGGTCGAAATGTAATACAACAGGCAAATAACAGGCGTACTAATGTACTTTTACTAATGATTAGACATCTCATCTAGTATAATAGTAGACAGAAACTTATACATTAACGAGCCATACAGTCTAGCGGTAATCGCTGCAATGATATTGGCCTGATAGATGACACATATAACCATCTGTATTACTTTTTGAAAACGAGCTCCAATGTTGGATCCAGCTGACAAATTGTGACGGTTATAACCAGGCATGTATTTGAGGAGTAGTAGTAGTAGTTAAGGTACATGCATCATGTACGTTCTGATATGTAGAGAGTACCTTTACTTAGTAGTAGTAGCAACTTATAATACGGGTGCCACAGTCTAGCAGTATAACTGCTGTGTTGCGCCAATGCCATAGTGGGATCAATGAGTCGCACCTACGTTTTTGAAGTCGTTGTAAGTAGGCACATGTAGTTATGCCGTGAAGTAGGAATCCACTGAAAGAAATGACGGACGAATAAGCGCTGGACTTGACGCACTAGTACAGCTGCAGGTTCAATACAGGTTCGACTTCAGATTCGATGCAGATTCAAATTCAATACTTAATCACTGGTGTAGTAAGTAATGTAACGATATCATAAGTGTCATAGGCTCATAAATATAATATTTGGATACACTTAAAAGTGCTTAGTCGATAGACGCAAGAAACCAAACCAGACGAAACGAAGAAGGAAGAGGAAAAGGAAAGGGACGGGGGAGTCTCGAAGTCATGACGTTGACGTCACACTTGTTTGCAACGGAAGCACTGAGCAAACACCACGAGCACGACGCGGTTCCCTTTTGCAATTGTTCCCGTCACAACACATCGACCATAACAAGGCAAACGGCATGGACCCGACCCACTGTGCTTGGTGCACCGACCACCATACCGGTCTCAACCGAGCGTCCCCCGGCGCTCTCACCCGTCGCACTTACCACTCAGGTCGCCGGATGATAAGTACATAGAGTCTAGACACATAGTGGAATCTTCGACTTCCAGGTACCTATCTTTCCTTTTACCTCGTAACCACCAACCTAACCCATCTAGCCCACATCTCCTCTCATGCGCACATCTTCTGCTCCCGACGTCCGGGCCTCTCTCGCACTCAAGTACCCCACCAATCCTACGCCCCGCGTCCTCGTCGACGCGCCTGGCTGGCTCCTCCGATTTGTCGGTCCTCCAACACCTGCAGAGCCCGCCGCATCAACTCCCTTACTGCGCGGCTCGATACCTTCCTACTGAAAATGTTACTCCCGGTACCATGTACGTTGTATTATGCGCATATGCCGATTCAAAAACGAGCGTCGGAAGCCTGACGAAGTGGAGACAATAAGAAGATTACGGTCTCTGTCAATGATGGGATGTAGGAGATGGAGTGGCGACTGGGGAATGGGGATTGGGGATTGGGGAAAATGTTAGGCGAGGAGAACTGGGAGGTCCAGTGTTCCTTCACCATAACACGTACGTACCCGTACACCCATATTCTCTCTCTACTCATGCGACTTACTACTATAGGCGCGGATCCTACACCACTGCGTCAAATGTGAACTGCAAGAACGGGGTAGACTGGCTCGGCCTCTAATGCGTATTCACGCGAATCGTTGACACAGGCTGGGGTCTACATTTAAAGAACATACAGTATGAACTTATGGACGATTTCCACACCACTCTCCATCGAACAGGGCGTCACTTATACACGCCCACCATGTCCTACTATGCAACGTTCGCATGATTAAAAACCCATCACACGCATCACTTCAGCTACTTCAAATCCTTCGACCAAACCACCGACTTCTCAGCCTGCTCAACAAGCAAAGCACCCTTCACTTTCACACCCTCAATCGAATCCAACCCCAGCATCACACGCAACGGCGGCTCCTCCTCATTTGCGATATTATGAATCTCCCTACCGGCTTTATCTGCATCCCCAAACCCATTCTCGAACATGCCCTTGAAGAACGCACGTGTGGCGGTGCCGTTTGGGTATTTTGGATGGGCGGGGTGGATTGTTAGGTTGTCGGTGACTGCGGAGGTTTTGAACCCTCCTAGTGTGAGTAGTGTAATCTGCGTGTGCACTGTGGGTTAATGAATGTTTTGGATGGAAATGGTTAGTTTACGTACGTGGATGTTCCATGATGGATCGAGTTCCTTTTGGATTGACTCGGTCAGTCCTTCGAGCGCTGTTAATCAATGTCAGCATTGTCCTAAATTCCGACACATACATAACCATTTACCGAATTTACTATTCACCTCACAGGTAAATAACGCATATCTCGTCATGAAAAGAAACAAACTCACGTCGCAGTATAAAACCCAACCAACGGGAACCCCACTATCCCAGACCCAGACGAAGCCTGCAACAGCCTCCCTCCAGGAGGGCTATTAACATCCCTAAAAACTCTAACAGCCTCCCTCGTAACACCCGCCGCGCCCCAGAAATTCACATCAAACATGTCCCTCGCTACCTCCTCCGGTGTGCCTTCCACTTCAGCCATAGTGCAGTATCCGGCATTGTTGTAAACCACGTCGATGCGCCCGAAGTGAGAGAGTGCGGAGGCGAAGGCGGAGGTTATCTCGGATGGGTTTTTGACGTCGAGTTTGAGGATGTGTAATTGGGATGGGTATTGGGATGCTAGATCCGAGAGAACGGAGGGCTTGCGTAGGGTTGCGGCTACGTTGTCGCCTTTCGCGAGAGCTTGCTTTACGACTGCGAGACCGAGGCCGCTGGAGGAGCCGGTGACTGTGAGGTGAATCTGATGTTATAAATGTGCCCCACGTGGACGCGTTGGAGACTCACCGAGCCACACTTTAGGAATGCTAGGAGAAGACATTGCAAGGTTGAAGTAGTTGTGAGAAGGTGTTGTGAAAGAATGGATTCTTCGAAGACCTATGATCCCCTTTAAATAGACTCCGAGTCTACTGATGCTGATTAACAAGCCAACGGATGTAGCACTCGCAGTATTTTCGTTCCGTTTGAAGTGAGCAATTTCTTACTCACGAAATCATTTCCCGATCCTGGTCGGGAAAGTGGCGACACATGGTGTGATGGTTCGGTTGCAATACAGTAGACTGGAATAGACTGCAATATGGGTTGGTAATTCTAAGGAAAGGCCTGCGAAATGGCATCGCGTCTGACTACGATTCTAAAAAGGTAACTTGCTGAGCACAAGAAATGGCTGGAAAGGAGTCGAAGCAAAGAGCAAACAATGCTAGCGCTTACCACGCGCTTACGAGCTATCGTGTTCTACCTACTCAAGTTCTACTAACTTCTTCGATCATAAGTTCACAAGCTGTCAAGGTTCGAAGGTCGCATATCAAGAATTGGTGTATAAATTATGATAGGTATCCTAAATACTTATTCTTTCCTACTAACTATCCAACTCGATTTAGAGGTTGACGTTGACGGGAGTGCATCCCACAGCAATGATGCCGTCTGTAACAAGCGGTTAATAATATGTTCATAATATTCCGCTGACGAAAGACTTACTGAATGAGTTGTTAGTACAGCAGACTGGCTGGGCGGTGCTATATCGATTATCAGTATGTTTCTCATCTTTTAAACACGAACACTAACCAAGAATTTCCTCCGCCACCGATAATAGTGAGGGGAGAGCACGTAACACCAATGAGAGCAGTGACGTCTGCCACGACTCCCAGTAAGGCCAAAAGCCCAGCAATAGATGGGGTGCTGGACGTCCCACTGCTGTTACAGCACTGGAGATCGCCGGTGTTGCATTGGCTGGCGGGGGTGGTGGGGGTGGAGGTCCGACGAGTCGGTGTGGCGACTGCAAGGGTTGCGAGAGCGAGAGTGATGATGGA
>JASFCZ010000340.1:0-11154 GCA_036937155.1 Cyathus pygmaeus
AAATTCACATAGGTACATTTGCTTTATGTGTAGTTCATGTGAATTTAAGTGAAAGGGGGGTGGAGTGACAAGTACTGGTTTACCATGGCCCCCACATCCATCACTGCTGCATCACATCATAGTGAATCTGCAACATCATTGTCACACACGCCTTCACTACAAGATATTGAAGATGAATGTAATCGAAAACTTGCAGAGGATCAACATGTTGAAGAGCGGGAACTTGACCTTTATGAAGCTGTTGGTCTCCTTACAGTGCAAGAATCAACAAGCAACTTAGTCAGTTTTTGGGAGGTGAGTGCAAATGACATCGTCGTTATTCTACATTCATAATGTTAATTCTATTCCACCAGTTAAATGAGCTAACATACCCATTGCTCTTTCACATTTCTATGGGTGTTTTGCCTGTACAAGCATCTGTGGTTTCTTGCGAGTGTGCATTCTTGTCAAGCAAAGAATCAGCAGCACTTAGGTGCAGTTGCATATCACCTGCATTGTTTGAAGCATTACAGGTGCTGAAATTCTCATACAAGAGTGATTGTCTTGTTTTTACAAGTGACATCCAGCTTGCGAAACCCAAGGACTATGCTATATCTGGCCCTGTAACTGTGTATGCAGCAGAGTAGTTATGTGCACACAAGAAATTTGATGAGCTTGAAGAGTTAATTATTAACACTGAAGATGAAGGACACCCACCCCCAGTACTTGAAGAACTTTAATCTCTGTCACTGTGATATCTGTAGTGTTATTGTAGTTCGCATTGTCAGTGAGTACTTAGTACAGATTCAGAACTATCAATCAACTTGGCTTTGTGTTCTAATTGGCTGGATATATCAATCACTGTTTAAGGCCGAGTCTGCTGTGTCTGGTCCACTAGAACAATCTCAAACAGATTCATTCCCACATTTGAGCTCAGTCCAGTCTGCTTCACCAATCTGTTTTTATTTTTGAGCTCGGTTCAGTCCAGTCCTGTCTGCAGCAAGGCAGTGAAAATGGATGTGTCTGGAGTTTCCCGTTGCTTCAGCCCATTCATGGCGGCAACACATCAGTTAACTGTCATATACAGTGTAATGGTGCTCCTTGAAACACCGGCATTCCTTGAAACAGTGAGAATATATTGTCAACACTTTATCGTACAACTTCGAAATTTGAGGGCTACACTCAGTGAGATGCTATGTTTCGTACTTAGAAATCTGAAAGCTTTCTGACTAGTGGGTGTGGAGGAATTAGTGTAATAAGAGGGATTAGGTCAATTTTTGTCATTGAAACACAACTGGTTGTCCTTATTACAATTTCATTCTCTCATTAATGTAAATTCAAAGTATACTACAACATTGGTAATGGATATAGCAATGTTCATACGAAGTTGTAGCAAATATTACGCAGAACTGAGGTATCTAGAAACTGAACAGTGATTCGAAGTGAAAAAGAGCTTTTTTAAGCATGACACACTGAAGTCCCACACACTTGATCCCACTCAAATTTGGCAGGGTCACAGCTGTGACATCATGTTTCAAGTCATGTTTTTGCTCGAAATTTGACCCTTTCACCAATTCATCTACCACAGGCTTAGCTACATAACTTTCTACCTCGAAACTTGACATGACCATTTCTATTGTACCCTAATATACGAATATCAACTTTTTTCTAACAGATACTGCCTATTTACACTTATATAGCAGTATGTCGCACTGCCATATGGCCCTCAGTGAAGTCCCAGTGAAGTCCCACTATCCTCCTAGAATTGCACTAGAGCTCATTTGACTCCTGGTAATATTTATGTGTTTACTGAGAGTCTCACTAACCTTTCACAATCATCTAAACTTTTACTTCATACAGTGTTGCACACAATGATGATCTATCATATCATTATTCCCCCATTATCCTCTCGCTATTCTATCACTATACCATCACTATTCTCTCAGTATACTATTACTATACTATCACTATACCATCACTATTCTCTCACTATTCTCTCACTATTCTCTTGCTATCCTATCACTATTTTCTCACTGTCCTATCACTATTTTCTCACTATCCTATCACTATTTTCTCACTATTTGCTCACTATCCTATCACTATCCTATCACTATCCTATCACTATTTTCTCACTATTTTCTCACTATCCTATCACTAAAAACACTACAATATTTCATTATCCTCTCTTTCAAACTCATCAGCAGCTTCATCATCATAAAACTCATCAGAATCACTTGTATGGGTACCCTCCTCCTCACTCTTGTCTTCATCTTCCTCGCTATCATTTTCATTTATCTGATTCTGCTTCTTAATTACTTTTTGTGAATGCAAATATAATAAGGCATGTATGGTCCAGTTGAAGTTAACCACAGTCATTCTGTTCAGAATGCTTTGAAATCCACCAAGCCAAGCATTAAGTTGCTCACATGCCTACATAATGTTAGTATATAAGTCATTTAGAAGTATATATATATACCTGAGTATTAAATGCTCTTTTGTAATGTGGTCTTCCATGAATATCATGCTCAACAACAACTAAGTTAGGTGCAGATCCATTTAGTGGAGCAGGATTACACCATTTGCGGCATATATAGTCTGTTGTTCTGTGGTTTATATAATGGTAGGAATCCACAACAAATCTTGTGGTTTCACTCCATATATTCCATGCACCATCAATAATGGCTGAACGCAATACCATGCATGCCTTATCAATACATATATAGCTTGGGCGAGATTCTGGTGTTGGATAGACTTGGTCCAAAAATGTCATAATGTGGGCAGGACTCTCAGACTTTGCAAACTTGGTCCATGCAATTACTACACCACATGGTGCGCATATGGTTTCAACACAGTAGAATCGAGGAGCAACAAAGTAACTATCATGTAGGTCATGTGGAGCAGGTGCATCATCATGGGGTATGACCTGGCGATTCATAGCAGGAAGCCAGTCTACACGTTCCTCTGCAGTTCTCCTAATCATTCGTCGTATTCCTAATACTGTCTGACGACCAAATCTAATCAGATGACTCAACCACCGGCCTCGGTGATCGAGACATGTCTTTGATTCAGCTTCTCTTAAATTATCGCACAATTTTATATGACATTCATTACCATGTCTTCTTTCATGAATTGCACAAAATACACCTTGTTTATCATTTTCAAGACTATTAACACAGTCCTCAACACTGCAGTGCCTAGGACCCATAACAATGCCATCCATAACAATCATATTGACAGTAGGTGTATCTTCAGCTTCACTATTATTGCTTATTGCATCAACATCCATGGCATTATCATTATTATGTCTCACACAAAGAGCATTCACTCTGGCATCAATATCATCTTGGACTGCTAATGGAGCATGTTCCCCTTCCAATACAGGAATTGCTCGATTATCATCAATCTCTACCACTGCAGCTGGGGTTCCTTCAGTTAATATATCAGCAGTCTCCTTATATTTATGTGTACAATTATCACATGAGTGATTTTGAGCGCATTGAATGATTCCATTTTGTCCAAGAATTTGAAATGCTTTCTTAGTTACTTCTTCAATTGATGTTTCATCATGGCACAAAACTAACATTTTATTTTCAGCCATAGCTATCTGCTGTGTAGTCTCATTAACAAAAGCTTGCCATGTTTGCCTATGTGATAACTTAAATGTGTCATTTGAGAAGCTTTTAAAGCACTCATTCCAAAATTCAGTGAAAGCAGATGTTGATGTGTGAAAATAATATATTCCTTGCACAACTGCATTGGTGAAAAATCTGTCTGCCCAGATATTATGGCCAACTAAGATATTTGGTTGAGTTCAGAAAGTATTTCTTTTGTGTACCATTTGTGCTAATCATACTTTTGTGATCTGCATAGTAAAATGATTTACATTTCTGGCATTTCCCTTTCAAAATGTAAACATTTGTATGTGAATGCATACTCTTTATAAGAGTTACACATGGTATATCTTGATCTGGTGTGTTCTGATAAAGCTCTGCATTCTCACATGCTGGAGTTGAGCAACTTATACGAGTGGGGCATATAAGATTGACAGCCTCAATGCCGATGCTTGATATTGGTTTCATATAGGTTTCCCTTTTAATAGAATCCAGCTTCAAAACCTTCGAGAATTTATAAAGTTTTAGACTCATAGCATTGATTTTATTTACATCAGTTAAGCTATCCATAGATGGTTTTTCTTTCTAAGTGAAAAGATCATAAATATTATCACCAAGATGTTTTCTCAATGCTCTAGTGAGTGCTGTCATCCAAGCTGTTGGAGTTTGACTGCACTTTTCATGCTTAACTTTCAATAGTTGTTTCGCATGAAGATTCAGTAAATCTGTATTGTTCGTAAGGGTAAACAATAATTTAAGCACTGTCTGCAGTGTTATTTCTGAACAAAAGTTATGATTGATATATTTCGAAAATTCTCTGAATGTAATTGCAGGAAATGAATGAAAAGCCATATTAATTATGCCAGAAGCTGTTACATCATGTTAGTTCAGTGGTTGCACTCAAGAATGAATATAGACGAATTGTCTGGGACAGAACACTTGGTCATAATAGTCCAGTACCACCTATTATGGATACAATATTAAGCAGAACAGCTGTCTCAGCTCAAAGCAAGAATGAATTGAATTCATACAGGGTGGTACAGTAGATACAAGCAGTGTTGCATTACAAGATAGTATACAAAGTTGACATTTGACTTGAGAACAAATTGGTGTACTGTTGAAGTACAAATGATATGAGAATACATTTGTTGAGAAATGTAATCTCTATCAATGATATGCTTGTACTGTTGAAGTACCCAAAATGAAAATATAGTACTGTTGAAGTACCAAGAATCTGACTTAAATAAATATTCTGATCACACTTACAATGACTTTGATCCTTTGCCCTTCTTCTTGCTATCTCTCCGTTTCTCCTTTCCCTTACTGTTGTCATTGTCCTTATCCCTCTCTTTTCCTTTCCCCTTTCCCTTGGTTCTTTCCTTTTCCTTTCCTTTCTCCTGTTCCAGTTCCTTATTCTTCTCCTTCTCATCAGCATAAATTTTTGCTAGTGAATGAAGTGTAGTAGGGTAGCCCTTCCAGGCATCATCATTACTCAATTCACTTGTTCCCAAAAACCAATTCTGAAGGTCAGGAAAGTTATGCAAGGGCTGGAAAGCTTCCTTGGATCTGTAATATGCCGCCTCGGAGGAAAATACACTTGTGACTTCCCCAACAGTGGGCAATTTGCCCAACCATTTACCTTCTTTAATCATTTTAGGTAAAGTCTGAATGATGTTCTCCATAGCAGCCCATTTCGCATAATTCAGTCTTATGTTTTTATAATGTGGCTGCCGCAAGGCAGTAGAAATATCATAGAGCTTGACAAGTGATTTCTGCACTTTATTATCCAGTTGCTCAGAATTTGCATGGGTTTTGGAAGATCTGCCAATAGCAGTGGAAGCATTTACATTTGGGTTAATTGTGTTGGTAGCTGCACCAGAGGACACACTTAGTTCTGGCTGTAATGCAATTATTGAGTAGCTGTAATGTCAACCACAATTTAAAAAATTTGCTTACCATCAAGATTTTGCAGAAAGGAGACTGCTGTTCATCATAATCCCATTGGAAAGTTTTTGAGGAGCCTTTCACAATATCTAGGTATTGTCCGGTCAATGTCCAGCTCCCTTTCTCATGAATAAAGACCCAAGGGTTCACATCTATATGCATAGTTTAAGTATATCGAGTTAAACAGAAAATAGTAGAAGCTAACCACATACCTTGAATTGGTGGGTATGTTTTTCCCACTACTTTGACCAGTTCATTAACTTTGTTTGTGAGGGGAATATCTCTCAGGGAAAAAAATGGCTCAGTTGAGGTTCTACTATCATAGAGATGAATGGTTCCAGAAGGAGATTGGAATGCAGTCTCATTCACTGTATCAGATTCCATTTCTACTGTAGTTCAGTCACAATTTGAATTTAATTCAAACAGCATTAGTATGACATACCTTCATCACCAATGTTAAATCCAGCACCTCGTTGACGACTATATCCTCCAATGGCTTTGGATGAACCTGCAGGATCAACAGGCTGTGTAATCTCTGCATATGGGGCTAACAATGCCTTAAGTTTTTCATTATCAGCATATATTGGTGGTCTCTCATTCATTGCATCAACAATATCAATAAAAGCTGAATGTCTGGAAGTTACTGAACCAGAATGAGTTGATGCCGTGTGACTAGGTCTGGAATACTCTGAGCCAGTATTGAATACTGCAGGCTATTCGGCCAGCAAAATGTTCGAAAAGTATTGTGGGAAAGTAGTTTCCCACGCCCATTCCCCGCCATCAGTGCGCACATTTGCCTTCAGCTCGTAACCGCGGATCCCATTCCTATATATAAATAAACGTTGCCAAGAATATATGAGTGTTATAGCTTAGTGGTTTCAAGTGTGCGCGGGAAGCTTGGTTAACTAAGAGAGGTCTGGCGTTCGAACCCACTGAGAGTCCTTTTATTTTTATTTCAGTGTACTGTACCATGCACATACTTTATCATTTATCTATTGGGATGCGAAATGTCCGAAATAACTTTTAAGCACATACGGCTCTCAATGCTGCTTGTAAGCATGGACCTGCATGGGTATATACTTAATGCAAGAATGCCTGCTTCTCGATGCAGCCAGCAATGTTCTACGATCAATGATCATATACCGTCCCGACCTCATGTCCATTGTACCCAGTGCCGTGAAAGAGTATAGGATCACCCGACACTCCACACTCATGAAACATACTTACATGATCAGACAAAACTAAGATGTGCTCTAATTTCTTCATGCTTTGTTCGTGCTTCCTGAATCGTGGTCAGAATCGATACATGAATAAATGAGTGTAAAGAGAAGCACAAAGGTTTTTCGAGAAACTAGTTGCCAAAATTACGCAGCCCCGCTCAATGTCAAACCGCTGTCCACATTCACTTTTATTGACTGTGCACCAGGGACTATATTGAGTGACGCAAGGGTGATCGCTGATGATAGAAAGCTCATCATTATGTACATGGGGATGAGAGGTGGGTACTTCATCAACCTCCTCCAGAAAAGTTCTAGCCTGTTGTATCGCATTAACTATCATTTTTGTGGCTCGAGTTGCGCACACTAGACAGTAACAGACAACAGAGCAAAATATAATAAAACTTCTAAAATATTCGCAACCTCAGGATCGAACTTCAGACCTTACCCACCAAATGACGAAGTCTCACAACCACTTAGTGCATTACCGTTACACTATAGTGAAATATCATATTTATCCCCTACGTATGTCATGACTCACAGAGGTAGCATATGGCGAACAATGTGCGCTGATGGCGGGGAATGTGCGCGGGAAACTACTTTCCCACAATACTTTTCGAACATTTTGCTGGCCGAATAGCCTGCAGTGTATTGAATGAATGAGTTGATGCAGGACGACTAGATGTTGCTGAACAATGATTCTTAGAATTTCTGCTAACTTTTGAAGAAATACTGGAAGCGGCTGGGGAATCAGATCTTTTGTGCTTCTTGTGATATTTCTTTTGAGTGGAGTCGAGGAACTCAGGATCTTCAGTACTACTTGCATTCTCATTATCTTCATCATCTTCAATTAATGAAGGAAACACCATCCTGGACTCAGGTTCATTGAGTGAATCAGTTAAAGCCACAGTGGCCGGAGTAACAGTTCCAGAATGGCCACAATATTGTAGAGGTGGAGCAACTGGGATGTTGCTATGTTCAAGAATTCTTTCAGGTCTGAATAGTTAGAACATATCAATTCAAACAGATGTACAGAAAAAATGTAATAATATGTACTTAGTAAGATGCTCAGGTATCTCAGCAGCTAGATCTATGTTCTGCCATTGCACAGAGTCCAACCTTTGAAGCCCAGTTTAGGTATTATTACTATGTAGAATCAATATGCACATGTACTTCGGTTTCTTTCCTTCTTTGCTGCGGCAACTTTCTTTACAGGAATATTTACAGCTGCTTGCATGAGTTCATCTTCCTCACTGCTCACAGGTGCAGGGCCACTACCCTCATCCACCCCTTATTCACTATCATTATCGCTAATAATTGCATAGCCTTTCCATCCCTTTCTCTTATTGGCAGGATTTACTTTAGAACTGGTCTTCTGACCACTCATGGGGTGGCGGCAGTGGCTCCCGGAGCCGTAGTAGTGCCGCCATCAGCAGGGGCACGAGTAGAAGCATTTTTTGACCTAAATGATCTTGTACTCATTGTTGATACGAGGTTAAGAAAGTAGAAAGCAGAAAATAGAAAGTAGAAAGCAAAAGTGGAAAGTGGAAAAGTAATGAAAAAGCGGAAAACAAGGAATAGATCTTAAGTGGTAGCACTCAGACAAGGAAGGAAAGGGGAATGGACATGAAGCTGATGTTTATATCAGGACCCCCAGAAGTCTATCTTTAAAATGCACTTACACCCTCTATTGTTAAACTTAATATATGAGAAACCACGGCATGCCAGTCTACACCACCAATGCAGTATTCATTTCATGCAGTCTATTATTAACTACTTACACAGATCCATATGTATTAAGTCGAAAGTGGTCTGGTAGAGCATTGGAAAGGGAGCGGCAATCCAGTAATAACTAATTAGCATGAGATTTGAGATATGGTATATCAAATTCATTCTTGGATGATAAGTACAGTGTCTAGAGTCCAGACCAGTGTACAGTAGTCCATGGAAGAGAGCAAGAAGAGAGCAGATATGATCAAAATATGATTCGGACTAATGTGACTATAAAAGATGGAAGCGACTCACAGTAGGATCGCTTCCCACATTAATGTAAGAGACATAAATGAAGAGGAAGTAGATTGCCTCTGCAAAGTGAAGAATTATAAGAAAAATTGGTAGGAGATCGCTTGAATGATACTCACAGTAGGATTGCTTCCCATGTAAATGTAAGAGACAGAGATTACTAGATACCATGTATATGAACAAGTAATGGGAAGATATAGGTGTAAGGGATGGTGATGGAGAAGAGGGGTAAGAGGAGGCACTGTTGAATATAATACTTACCATGTACCAAGATCACCCAGTCTGTCCTTCCTCACCTTCCTCTTCACAGTTGTAAATCTGGGATTCCACATTGTCGATGGTATGTTGAGGGTGTTGTGGACTCAGACATGATGATGGAGTCAGGTGCATTGGTGCATGATGTGGCTGTCGAGCTGGTGTTAGTGAGAGAGGCAGGTGCAGTGCATGGTGTGGCTGTCGAGCTGGTGTTAGCAAG
This sequence comes from Cyathus pygmaeus, assembly GCA_036937155.1. NCBI lineage: Eukaryota > Fungi > Basidiomycota > Agaricomycetes > Agaricales > Nidulariaceae > Cyathus > Cyathus pygmaeus. The sequence goes on from JASFCZ010000340.1 coordinate 9,249, forward strand.
AGAGGCAGATGCAGTGCATGGCATGGCTGTCAACCTGGTGTTGGCATGTGAGGATGCATGCGCAGTGCATAGCATGGCCATCGACTTGGTGTCAGACATGGCTAGGTGGGTGTGCTTGAGGGTACAATGGGTGACACAGCTGTCGACCCAGGCATGATTGAAGGTGCAGTGCACAATGCAGATGCCAACCCAGGTGTTTGACAATGTGGGTATGATGGAAAGCACTTGGGAGTGTGTATGGTGGATGACAAGGACATTGGCCTGCGGATAGGCTGCAGTCAGGTGTAAGGGCAGGATGCATGAGCGATTTGAGGAAGCAGTACATACCAGCTTGGTGGATAATGCAGACATCACAGTACTCTCGGCATTGATCCTGGTACAGTGCCCGTGGGCACCTCTCTTACATGTCCCATTTTGGGTCAAGAAAAATTTGTAGATTTTTTAAACTTTTTTCTAGGAAGGAAACCCATCAAAAGAATGTGTTTTATGGTGTCTTCTTGTTTTTTCCCATGGTGTTTCACTTTCAGAGGGTGAGATGCAAAATTTTACAGTTAACTACGAAATGATAGGAAATCCAGCATCCAAAATCTTTGTATACTAGTCTGTTTGGTTTGGACCCTTGGAGCTCGGCAGAGGCCAATCCCATGATAACTAAACCACTTTTGTGCAGAGTACACCTCAATTTGACCTCAATACAGGAACATTAGTGGTGCTTTGTTGCTATGTGGCTCTGGCCGGACTCCAGTAAAAAATAGGTTGCAAAATGTTTTGCTAGAGCAAATTCCCCATTGTTTTGTAGTTAGCTGTAAGCAAGAATTTCGCTTATTTTCTATTATCCTCACATGGAAATGAAGCAAAACATGACAAAAAACAATTACCGGAGGTGTTTGTGGGAAAATTACCATATACAGTTTGCTTCCACGCAGCACAAGGAAGGATGAGGTTAGGGTTAAGCATAGCATGACATCATACAATTGCCTTATTGGGTATAGAGATCTGATCTGTTTCATTTTCTTCAGGTCAGGTGTGATTGATTGGTAGATATTGACGTATGGAAGATCTCACCAGAATGGATTGATGATTGGTTTGATTCATGCAACTCGACATGTCTGCAAAAATGTCTCCAGGTTTGTATCAAATGACTCCAAAACAGTTAGCACAGCATCAAGATCACATAGGGCGGGTGGAATGTCATTGTTGTACACTCCTAGCTCCTTAGATATGATTTTGCAATTGACACAGTCCATTGTGTACACATAAGTTGTAAGAACCTGTTCTGGGTAATCACTGATGAATGTTGCAAATATAGGATGTGTGCGATACCTATGCTCATATGCTGTTGTCATTTCGATCCCATTTACTCCAGAACTCTGTAAAGGCCTCAGAATCTTTTCCATGCATGCATGGTACAAGTTTGCAATCATTCGGTGTCAAGATGCTTTGTTCATCACATTCTCAAGCTGGGTGGTCAGAAGATAGCCAATAAGTACATATGCATGTGCAGATGGTTTGTGTCATATCTCTTTGGGTATGTTTCCGATGGTAAGATAAACAGGATAAGCAGACTTGTTTCGAAACAGTGTCAACTGTGTTTTGTCAGTTGATATGATGATTGGAACTATAGTACCACCCAGGGCATGCATGTCAAGCTCTTCCTAATGAATTGATTTCAGACATGAGAAAATCGAAGAAATAGTCGAACATCTTCCTTAGTACTTACCTGTGTTCTCCACCACCAATGACCTGTGTGAATATTGTGATACATCCTGGTTGTTTTGGTCTCATCTGTATAATGCTGCTCCAGCGCGAACACCAAGTAAGGTGCGAAATTCACCAGACCGAGAGTACCTGATATATCAGGTGTGGTAATTAGCTAGGGTACATGATGTATGAATGCCGCTAGTTA
>JASFCZ010000341.1:0-11147 GCA_036937155.1 Cyathus pygmaeus
CTCACCCTCATCGCCAACGTCTCCTTTTCAGTCTATCAAGATGTCCGTCCCCGCTACTGCTCGTCAGGCCTACCTGCCCACTGTACGTCCCCAGTCTATCGCTGACAGTACAGTCGTTGACCCAACAGCGTTGTAATAGCTCGGCTCTTTGGACAACCTAAAGATCCAGGAGTTTGAGGTTCCTAAGCCAAAGGCAAATGAGGTCCTAGTCAAGATTCATGCAGTCTCCCTTCAGGTACGTCTATCTCGTTATAGTTCCGGTTCCAAGGACTGACGTGGATGTTCCTCAGTACCGTGATCTTATGATTGCCACTGGACGCTACAGGGAGGGAAAGTAAGTACTGTTCTACTCTGTCGCGCCTTAACGTTACCAATCTTTGCGCAAAACAGACTTCCAGAGCCTCTTATTCCTTGCTCCGACTCTGCAGGAGAGGTTGTTGCTGTCGGCGAAGATGTCACAAAATGGAAAGCTGGCGACCGCGTGTGCGCCAACTTTGCCACTGAGCACGTATACGGTGACCTTACTCGTGCTATCCAACTCACCTGCATGGGTGGCCAGGCTCAGGGTGTTTTGACAGAGTACAGAACATTCCCCACCTACGTACGTTCGCAACTAACAATCTTATACATATTGTAATGACTTCTGGATTTAGTCCCTTGTACGAATCCCTGACCACCTTAGCTATGAGGAGGCATCCACCCTTCCGTAAGTAATTCAGTAGGATCAACACAAGCTTTCCTTACGATTTCCCTAGTTGCGCTGGTTTGACTGCATACAACGCACTCAACGGCCCTACCCCCGTTAAAGCCGGTGATGATGTTCTCGTTCTCGGAACAGGAGGTGTCTCCATGTAAGTTACTTATGTTGTTCATTTGTCCTGAAATTAACGTGATCGGTCTAGCTGGGCTCTTCAGCTCGCAGTTGCTGCCGGTGCCAATGTCATTGCTACCTCCTCTTCTGACGAGAAGTTGAAGGTTGCCACAAAGCTCGGTGCCAAGCACGTCATCAACTACAAGAAAGTTCCCGACTGGGACAAAGAAGTCTTGAAACTCGTACGCACCCCCTTATGGTCTACAGCACCTAAAAGATTACTGATCTACGAATTAGACTAACGGCCGTGGTGTCGACCATGTCATTGAAGTCGGTGGTGACGGTACTCTTCCCAAGAGTATCGGTTCCATGCGCCATGCTGCCACCGCGCATATCATCGGTTTTGTCGCTGGTGTAAGTATTCACTCTCATACGTACAAAGTGCTCGATTTACTCATACTTCTTTATAGTCCGCCAACGGCGAAAGCCCAGTCATTTCCCTCATTTCCAAAGCAATCACATTCCGTGGAATCCAAATTGGTTCAGTGGCACAGTACGTAGAAGTTTATCATAGGTTTACTATGGCTTTCTAATTTCATCCGCACCTTTCAGATTCGAAGCCCTAAACCGCCTCTTGGCTGCCAACCCCGAAGTGACAAGGCCTGTTATCGACAAGGTGTTCCCCCTTGAGCAGGCTGCTGATGCTTACAGGCATCTGGAGTCCCAGAAGCATGTTGGCAAAGTAGTTATTAAGGTGGCTGCCTAAACAGACTTGCATGGACATTATCAGTTCCCCATTGTGTAAATATATATATATTCCTCTGTACTATAGGGAAATCACAATAAATGAGATAGACCTAGTTCGAAATCTATATATGGCGTTCTAATTCTACCAAAGGTTAGATATACGGGATAAATACAAGATTGCTAGGAACTATCCGTCAAATACACGACTCTGTCTTAGTGTTCCACCACTCCCACCCCCGTCCAGAAAGATCTTGCTCAAAGGACGAGGAGCACGAACTCTTCGTTTCCCTTCCCGCATGCTACGTATAGCTTGATCCACATCACCTCGTCCAACAGAAAGCTGTTGCCCTTGGGTGTGAGTTGGAATAGCCAGACGATTCGGTTTCGCAGTCGGGGTTTCCTGTGGCTCGGTCGTCTGCTGTTTGACAACAGGGCGAGAACGTTTCTTCCGTTCTTCTGCATCGTGAACCTCTACTGCGCATCGCTAAAAATGAAGTTAGAACCAATGCGCGACATAGATAGGTAGAGAAGACACTTACCTGTAGCGATGAAGAAAATGAAGACACAAGTCCAAAGAAGTCTTCCGGTTTAGGAGCCTCAGGAGAATCAGGGTTTTCACCGTAATATATGAGCATTAATCGAAGCTTCTCGTTTACTGCCGAGCCCAGTTTCTTAAGTGCGTCAACCACAGCGGACTTATCTTCCACGAATGGCTGACAAGGGTTTAAGTCTAATCGAATTCAACTGAAGTTATGAACTTACCTTCATCAGAAGGCAGAATCTATCTTCAGGATCGCGGTATCCCAACCGTTCCAATTCATGGGTTTCCGACTTGACGCGCCCAAGTCCTAGTACAACAGAGTTTATGGATTGTAAGAGAGTCTGGACAGATACTAAATGACAACTTATGAGCAGATCTCATACCAACCAATGAGAATCCTTACTCCGTGCAGCAGCTTCAATATTAGGGATTTCGTTGATGAATAACGGAAGGGTGGAATCCTTGCGAAGCAACACCTGCGCAAGATAATGAAGAAGCGTTGGGCAGCAACTATCCCCATGGACCGTCTTGGTCTCTTTCATCTATGACTCGAGTATAAGGTATACACGTATGTTTTCATTCATGATCATTCATACCTTCAGTAATGCATCTAGTTGGAAACCTCTTGCCCCTCCGCGGAAACTCGAACCATTTAAGGTATTGCCCAGCGTCAAAACAACCTACGAACTCGTTAATTGACGCGAGCTAAATATAACGCGCAATCTCACCCGTAATATCTGTTTAAATTTCACTGAGTTACGGAGTTCCTCCGAGGCATCTCGTAGGGTGCTCAAGTCAGGTCGAATTTCTTCAATATCGAGTTCAAGTTTCCGGCGGAAAATTATACATTCCAGCCTTTCTGCCAGCCTTGGGATACCCATAATCTGAACGCGATTTCAGAGGTACTTTCAGGGAGAGAACGCAAATATACATACCTGGCTGAAGTATTTATCAGCATTGGAAAGTTTGCTGACGTCGCCGAAGTCTCTAATTCTTTCAATCTATAAAATGAACGTCAACATTACGAAAAGGAATGATGTATTTCACGGTACTACCTCATCGGATGTCGGAAGCTGCTTGCTGATGGCTTTGAGATGGTCGATAGAAATTTTATCATCGTCTAGAGTGAGCAAGGCACTCCTAATTTGCTTGTAATCGAGCTTTATCCTAGAGAGCATGATGGCTACGAGAATGTTAGACACGCATTCATAAATGGATCAAAATAACTGTACCGATGTTGTTTGCGCGTGGAATATCCAACAGTGTAGTGACATCTTTCTTTGCGGCCACTTTGGAAACCGGGTATTTTTTCGCCGGAGTATTGTCTAAGGTGAACGTAGCTTCAAGGTCACGCACATCCACCTGCATATTAATATCCGTTATCTCATCCCAAACGGTACTGGTTGGTGCTGAAGAGGTATCGACTTTGTTCCAAAAGAAGGGTCTCAATCGTTTAGCAGGCTGCGCAACTATTCGATGACCAACTTTGAATGCAGAAGGAGGGGGAGGAGGTGGTAATGAAGCACCTCCGGTGCTTCGCTGTGATTGCTGTGAGGGTAGAGGGGCCGGGGGAGGGGGCGGAGGGGGAGGGGGAGTAGATGGGCTTGACGAACTCATAGATATTGAGGATATCAAGTGAGGTGGTGGTGGTGGTGGTGGTGGAGAAGAAGAAGGAAGAGGCGGCGGTGGAGGAGGAGGAGGTGGAGGTGGCGGTGGTGGTGGCATAGAAGAAATGTTTGCAGAGGGTGGCGGCAACGACGACGGGGACGAAGGCAGATCTTCGGCAGGTAAGGTCGAGGCATCAGAGTGTGCGTAATGATCATTCTGAACTAAACGGGGCCCTTTCTTCGGAGGGGGTGGTGGAGGGGACTTCGCCTTGAATTCTCGCTCGGACAGCGGCTTTGACATCAATTGTACCTTCAACTGTGATATCTCCTCCGTAAGCAGAGATATATGCTTTTCCTTTTCCACCAGTCGCTCAATTGTTCGATTGGCAAGAACTTCAGCATCAAGTTCAGCCTCACGACGCAGTTCACGAACCTCTTCCCTAGATAGAAATCGCGAGTATACTGATTCCAAGGCGCGCTTCAAATATAAAATTTCCTTATCTTTAATGTTCAAAGAAGCAACATGTTGTTCATTCTAGGACCTCATGAGCTGAATGTATTGAAGGTGATATGGTTGTAATATGGTATAACTGACCAGTGTTTTAAGACTTGCGATTTCATCCATTAGGGTGTTCCATTTCACCCTGTCACGCTCGCGCTTAATTTTTTCGTTCTTAGGACATGTCAGTAAGTGATATTGATGCCGAGAGAAACATTCGTACTAAATCACGATCTTCAGAAGTGTCCTGTGTCTTTAAACGATTGAGATCGGCTTGTAGTTGAATAACTTGCTTTTCCTTAAGCACTAATCTTTGTACGAGTCCATGCAAATGCTGGAGTCCTGAGGGTTAAATAACATTCTCGCCGTTGCAACGTATATCTTACCTCCGGTGCACTTCTTGCAGTATCCGAAGAAGTGGATAACCCATGGGGGCTGAGAGACTTTAAAATATTCAGTTCCGCTGTGCTTTGTGCGAGTTTATCCTTGAGATCCGTTTGCTAAGTAATTAATTGGTTAGATGGATCGGCCGATATATAGGTAGGAATAGCGCTACATCAGCAACGAGCTCATCTATTTTGATCCGGAGGATTTCTAGCTCTTCCGTAGGGTTACTATTGTTGCTCAATGGTATTCCAATATTATCTGTATGACCCGGAATGGACTGTAGAGCTTCAGCGAGATATCGATTCAACGCCTTTTGGTCGCTGTCGGAATATCAGAATCTCGTGAGTACTAGTAAAGCTCGAAGCACTTACAAAGATCCACCAGCTAGTGCACGTTCCAGAAAGCGTTGGACAACAAAGAAAAATTCTACCTTGGAACCACTAGCAGATACCGCATGAAAAGCATGTATTTCCATCAATGCAATCACTTACAGTTCAGTGTCACTTTGTAAGATATGGTCGCAGGCATTGATAGTACCCATCAGGATAGGCTGAAGTTCTGTATGTTCTTGTGCTGTCTGAGTTATGTTTTGAACCACCAACATTAATTCGTGGCCTGGTCCTTGCGTTCTCTGTAGTATCATTGCCTGAGCACGCTCACGAGCATCTTCCTCGTCCTCGAACTTCTCCTCCGTGTACACATTTAACTGTGTAAGCAAGGAATCTGGCGGTTTCATGTACCTCAACGCCTACAACCATAAGCAATCTACAGAGTATAAATGGAGCCCCCCCGACTTACTACTATAATTTCATTCAAACCTCTTCGGCCGAATTCTTCACGTAGCTGTAGTCTTTTCTCCAGTGACTCGGGGCAATTAGTCAGGGCATTTATAAAAGTCATTGCGGCGGTGCGCGCTTCCCATATGCCATCGTCGAAGTCCGTTACAGTGGCTAAAAGGTCTCCAGAGTCATTATCCGGAAGACGCAGAGTTAACACCAAAGACTCGAAACGAAAGGCCTCTTCGAAAACAACGCGGAAGTCGGACAATGCAGCAAGAACAGAGGGGTAGCCTTCTGAGACAGAAAGAAAACAGATAGCAGCAAGAAGCTCGCTCGCTAACGTTTTGACTTTTAGCGAACTAACATGTAGGGCATACGAGATGTGGGTGATAAGAGTAGGTGATTTGACGACTTCATTAAAGCCAGCCTATTAGATGAAGGTTTCAGTAAACACATAGCGCGTTTAGTGGGGATACAAACCTCAGTGTTGAGTAGTGCCCTGAGACATTTAATGACCTCCAGAATGATGGTCGTCTGTATTTCGTTTACACTCTCCTGCTTCCCACCCTTTGCCACGAGCTTCGCAAGTAAAGTTCCTAGCACAGCAAGCCCTTTCTCAACACAAATAAATTCCTCAATAAACTGAACCTTGGCCGTCGATAAATGAACTCGTAAAGTAATCAAGTGCTTCACAAGCTTCAAATCATTTCCTTTAATCTTGAGACTATCAATGTATGTCTTAGCCGTCTTTTGCGCTTCCTTGCTTCTATCTGCTGGCCCACTTCCCCCAGAGGAAGCCCACCAACTACTCCACAGGCCACCTGTTCCTTGAGGTTGAATTGGCTGGGATTCTGCGAGAGGTGTGCTTGCCTGTTCTGGATACACATCCTTTATATCGTCGACAGGAGTTTTCTCAACGCTTGTGCGATTTGATATTACAGTAGATGTAGCACTTGGAGACGAACCCCCCCAGCCAACAATGGAAAGCCTCCGCATGAAAGATTCTCCAGTAAGCTGTGGAACGAGCTTCGGTAAAAGAGAGGATGCGCTCGATGGACCGTAGGTCGATGGGGTCCTGGGTGAAGATGTCTTAGAAGTTGATGCTTGAAATTCGCGATTTTGACGAAGTAGGTATTGCTTGCGCTCTAATGGCAAAGCGTGCATAGCAGCCCTCTTGTCCAATTTGAGACCTAAGTCATCCTGCAGAGCTTGTTATAAAATTTAGCGATCTATAACAAATAGACATACAAGCATGTGAGAGAATGCCTCTTCGAAATCTTCATCGTCTTCGCCATCTGTGTCCGTCGCCTTTGCGGAATGACTGCCGCTTACATGCTGTTGCAAAGGAGTTGGTTCGCTTACGCTGACTCTTTTATCCGAGATAGCTGAATTACCACTATTCAATGGCGAAGATGGTCGCATCCAACTATCAAATATACTAAACCGACTACTTGGGGTCGTACGATTATCCGCTTTGTTGCTTGTGTCCTGAGTCGTTGATTGTGGAGTCCGTTTATTGTTTAGTTTAGCTGTTCCTTCTTCATCTGACTCCTCATCTGATTCTTCGAGAGAGGCAAGCCGATTTAATGTGTCTTGCGTGGGTTTGACAGGAGGAAGGACATTCCGAGGTTCCGAGCGTCGGTACCATTCGTCAGGTATACAGAATCGAAACCAGTGCTTCGCTGTTGAGTCGAAAGTATTGGGTGGGGATGGAGAGCTTAAAACCTCGTGAATAAGGCAGGAATCCTGAAGCCTCGTTGATTCTGCTTTGAATATTAGTCACTAAACGGAACGATATATAATGTAATTAACGCGCTTTCTGATAGTCTATCTGTCCAAACTTCCTCAATCACATATTCAAGAGCGCCCCCACCTGGGACCGGTAACGACTTCGTGAGGCCTAGTTCATCCATTACCAGTGAAGTAACGTCGGCGCTGGTAGTCTCCCTGGAAATAAAAACGGTATATTGGAAGCCATCGTGAATCTCAGGAACGCGTGAAATCGATATGGTCAGCGAGAGAAGGGCGTGAAGGGAGACCAATCGAAGGACAGGCCTATGAAGATGAGATGTCAGAGGGAACGAAGAGAAATGTCTTTGCACATTTGTCGTTGGAGTTTTCGGATGGACCGCGTCCACTATTGGGGCAATGACTACACCTGGTCTGATGATACCTGTGGGGTTTATACTAGTAAAGCAGTGAGCAGAATCTGTTACATGGATCACATACCATTCCCTAGTGCCTCTAGTTCATCTTCTTCCCAAGCCCTTCCCTGGCGTTCGACGCGTGTTCTCTGTAATGCCCATCCCCTGTCCTCCAAATCACCCAGTATTTCATGTTTGATTCCGTCCGTTGCCAGAAGCGTGTCAATAACGTCCTGTGCTGTTCCGTCCGGCGGAATTTCTACAAAATGAAGGGAACCTGTTGGCAAAATAGTTGGTACGATTAACGATTTTTCTGCCATTCTTTCCCCCGAGTCCTGAAGATAAATTGTAATTTCTAAAATGTTTGTTATGTTTCTGACTTGGGCTTTACAAAAGCCGACTTCCAAAATCCATGAGATTGAGACTTGAGTGGCTATTAACTTTCAAGGGGGTGTACTTGACAAAGCGGTCTTCGTATGAATTGCTCCAAAGATATCCGTTTAAAGTCTGCGAAGCATCGACATACAGTAAGAGAGTGTCTGAAGCTGTCCGGGAATGTTTCGCATCCTATCTCATCGTCGAGTTGACAACCCTGATGCACTCCACGTGCTAGCAGGACTACCGAGGAAGACCAAATAAGAAACGTTTCCAACTGCAAAAACATCTGCCAAGTTTTCACTTTGGTCCATTATTACCTTACTTACATCTATTATACAGAAAAACAATACATAATGGCACATCTCCCCAAGTAGATACAATTTAAAAAGTACAAGGTAAGCGTCCCAAAGTTGGTTAAGTCCCAGAAGTGAGAGTAGATTCGTCGGTATCCACTGAAGGGTGTACCATGTAGTAAATGCGGTCACCCTCAGCAGGCATTGATGATTCCTGGGTGTCCTGCGCTGTCGAAGTGAGTGATTGATCGACGTCACCCTTTGCTTCAAGGAGGTAATTGTCCTAAAATGCTAGGTGAGCGGATTGCACAGTCATTCACGACGTCACACTTACCTTGACGAGCTTCCGTAGGACCTTCGTAACCAGATCCTTTTCGTACTCGTAATCCTCAACAGTATTCATATCCCCTTCTTTGGATTCGAGATACCAATCAATAAGGTCATCCCTGTCTACCGGCTTTCCAGTCTCATGTTCTTTCCCAGAGATGTAAAGCACGATGAGGCTCTGCATCTCCACATACTTATCGTGTGTGATGACCATCCTTCTCTTAGGAGCGGGAGCAGGAGCATCGCTCGCCGGAGCGGCCGGACCTGCAGAAGACGTAGTCGCATCTGGCTGTTCTGGACGTCGAACCCTTGTTGCACCTTCTGGCATTGAGCTTTCTTCCATCTGGTCCATGGCTTCCATCTCTTCAGCTGTCATCGGTACATCGTCGTCTGAAATGCCATCGGTCGCTGTTGACTTCTGATTCCCTTGCTGTTCAGCTGGTTCTTCGTCATCGAACTCAATATCATCTTGCTCGACATGGATAATAGACTGTCTTAGCAAAGTGTACGCTTCACGAACAAATGCCGGAGTAATCTAAATCGAACGTCAGTTTGGGCCCGGGAGTTACTTCCAAGACTTCACATACCTCAGAGGTGCAGTTGGCACGTGCGATGGCTTCGCTGAGACGAATCATGCTTTCCAGCTGACGGACAGTGATCCTATAAGAATTTCTGCCCGCTCCAGTAGCATCATCCTGTCTCAAAATTCGATATTTTTCAACAAGGACATCTGCTGCTTCCGGGGTCAACTAATGCATAAATATGAGGGCACGTTCGAGCAATACACTAGAGAGCATCTTACCTTGGGACTAAATGTCCTTGCATAGCGGATATATCTCTGTAGCGTTTCTGTGCTGAATTCGGGATTTATAGCGTCATCCTGGAATCGATGAACATTGACAATATGCTTTGCAAGGTTAAGATCCGTCTTCTCATCACATTCATCCAGTACTACGAAGAAAAGATCGAACCGACTCATAATAGGAGCGCTCATCTGGACGTTTGCACGAAGGGTCTTTTTTCTATCATATCGTCCCCCGACGGGGTTAGCAGCAGCAAGAATCGATGTTCGAGCATTGAGGGTAGCATGTATACCTGCTTTGGCGATAGAAATGGTTTGCTGTTCCATAGCTTCGTGAATAGCGACTTGATCGGAGATATCCATCTTGTCGAACTCGTCAATGGCGCAAATGCCATTATCTGCCAGCATAAGCGCTCCCGCCTCGATCGTGAAGTCCCCAGTCTCTTCGTCTTTCACCACAGCTGCCGTTAAACCGGCTGCGGTGGACGCCTTGCCAGATGTATACACTGCCCGTGGAAGGAAGGAGCACACATATCTGCGGTTCGCAAAGTTCGTTAGCCAGCACGCGTGTATATTCAGCAATAAAAACATACTTGAGGAATTGCGACTTCGAGGTTGAAGGATCACCAACAATACATATATTAAGATCTCCACGAAGGTGCATGCCTTCAGGTGTTTGTTTATGGACGCCTCCCATTAACTGTAAGAGAATCCCTTTCTTGACGATTTCGTGACCATAGACAGTTGGAGCAATACTTTCAACCAAGCGAGAGTAGATATGATCTGATTCTATCATTGCCTTGAGTTCCTCAAACTCGGGTTCTGTTAATGATTGGATGAAAGCGTTTGCGCTATCATCTCCATTTCCCTCCTCTCCTCTGACGTTCGTTCCAGCCTTACTTTCTAGTGAATACGAAAAAGGAATAATCCACTATAAAGCTTTTCACGCACCCTTCCATCGGAATCATGAACCATGCACGCCAAGAAAGCAGTTTTGTACTGGAGGTCTCTAACACCCAGACTTTTCAACCCAGTTACACCACTCCCACCCACACCGCCAGTAGCAGGATTTGTCTTGCTTGCTTCGCGCATCAACTCGGCTTTGTTTCCTCCGGGAAGTCCAAGTTGGCTGACATCCGGTACGACGATAAATGTACCGGTAAATACACATTTATCCCCTGCTTTAGCACGTTCGACCATTTCTGACCGCAGGATGACATCCAACGAACGTGGCATAGATCCTGTAGGAATTTCAGACGGGTTTTCTTGAATGCGTACTTTCTGCCAGTCAGTGAACTTCGACGCGTCGATCTGGAGTTGCCATGCCGTTCGATTTCCGCATGTCGGGTTAGGACATAACAAGGGCTTTGCGATTGACTCAGTAAGTATTCTTTAGTTCTTTTGAACGCAACGCATACCTCAGTATATTTAAACTGCTGCTCAACGTCATGAACCAAACCTCCACACACTTCACAGATAAAACTTCCAAAAAGCAACTCGGGGCGAACTTCACTGGTACGAGTCACGGTGCCGCTTATGCTTGTAAGGGTACCGATCTTGTCCGTTCTCAAGTCACGGATTCCCGAAACTAGAGGTAAGTGATAAAACGCGACGTTAAACTCTCGTGATAGAAGATTTGCTGAATCAGTGGTTGCAGCAGTGGGATTGATTTTGAGATATTCTGGCTCGAACTCGGCAACGAGGTTATGAAGTGCGCGACGAAGATAAGGGAGGAATCGGTAGTACTGCTTTTGAATAGCATCGGCCAATACATCGTCGCGTTCAAGAAGGTGCCCGAAGTCCACGTACAGCGTCGTCAGCTCGTACTCCCG
>JASFCZ010000342.1:0-11121 GCA_036937155.1 Cyathus pygmaeus
CGCTCCAGTGCCCGTTTGCAGCTGACCTTGTCCTGCCCGCCCTCGCTGCTGCCAACCCACATTTCAAACATAAAAGAGGAGCCCCAGCGCCGGGCCACAGATGGACCAGAATAGCCACCACAACCATCAACACCCGTCGTCGTCCTCCAACGCTTACCCGCCCTCGTCGTCCAGGCACCAGGCATACTATCACCAGCAGCCCCAGACGGCGCAGCAGCAGCAACACTTTCTACCCCCACCGTCCCAGCTCAATCTCCAGAGCGGCGTGCTTACCAGTCCGAGCAGCAACATCCTACCCCCGATCCCCAATATCCCCACCGGGTCACCCACCAGTCCAACGAACGCGCGATTTGGAGGGGCGCAGCCGGGGTATTTTCCCCAGACGCAGCAGCAACAGCAGCAGCAACAGTGGAACGCGCCGAGTATCAGGTCAACGTCGAGAGAGGAAGCGTACCAGCAACAGGTCCAGCAGCAGCAACAACAACAACAACAACAGCAGCAGCAGTTGAAGAGAGAAGCGGCGATGAGCCAGGGACAGGCTCAGCAGGCCGCGCAGCAGAAGGAGGGATCAGTTGGGAGTACGGGTCATGAGGATGCCATGCCCTCGACCAGCGATTTCGTCAAGAAGCTCTACAAGTACGTTCTCAGTCTCTGCTCGCGATCGTGTTCTAATCTTATCTCAGAATGCTCGAAGACCCGTCGTTCCAGAACGTCGTTTCGTGGGGCCCCCAAGGCGACTGCTTCGTCGTGAAGGTGTGTTGCTCGTTCATCTTGTCCATCTCCCCTACCATGTCTTCTTGTTCACTCTCCGATGTCCCCCTTGTTCGACTCGAACTAACTCTTGTTGCAGGACATGAACGAATTCACAAAGTCCATCCTCCCTCGAATGTTCAAGCACTCCAACTTCGCCTCCTTTGTACGACAGCTCAACAAGTACGACTTCCACAAGGTCAAGAACACCGACGATACGCAGTTTGGCGAACACGTGCGTTCATTTCTTCTTACCCTGTCTTCTCGCTGACGTGTTGTCCTCTCTTCCCTCCTCCTCCCACCGCTTACACCACTATCACCACGCACCGCACCAGTCATGGACGTTCCGACATCCAGACTTCCACGCCGACCGCCGAGACGCCCTCGAAAACATAAAACGCAAAGTCCCCGCACAACGCAAATCCACCATCTCCTCAATCCCCACTCTCCCAGCCCAGACTATCGGCTCCGTCGACCAGCTCAACGAAGAAGTTCGCAAACTCCGCGAGGAGGGCGAGGATCTCCGCGGACGCCTCAGGAACCTCGAGCGCAACTATGAGACCGTCCTCGTCGAGATGGTTTCGTTTCAGAGGGGGATGGCTCAGCAGGATGGGCTGATGCAGAGTCTGATTGCGTACTTTCTCGGTACGGAGAGTGGTGAGTTCGCCTTTCATTGCTTTGCTTGCTTTTGGGTTCGATGTTTTGCTTCTTTATGCGTGCTTTGGGCGAGGATGGGTCTCAAGGACCCCTCCAGAGCCCACCTTATTTTCGATCTTCTTCGACGCTCTGCCGTCCTTCTTCCCTTACACTTTTCCCCGTCGTTACCCATCAAGAACACGTTCTCATCGGCCTGCTTCCCTTTCCCCACCTCCCTTGCCCCCTCTTCCCCTCTCAGGCGCCGGCGTACAACAACGAGCTTAACCGACACTACGACCTCCGCGCAGGCTTCATCCTGCCCTCCCACCTCTCATTCGAAGGACTTACATACATTACTATTATTATTCTCTACTGTCTTTTTTCTATTTCGTTTCTCTCTGGTGGTCTTCGAGGGTCGTTCACGATCCTCCTGCACATTGCTATTCCTCCATTCGTTTTTTTCATATTGTATCCCTAGCAAACCATACATCCGCTAACTGTATATTCTTCCTTTCTATGTTCCTTTTCTTGCGCATGTCGTGCAATTTACGACCTACGTACCATCGAATACTCTCAAAATTCAACCAATCAAAAACTACTCTCATGTCGCTTCACTTCGATCCGATCTCCGTTCCGTTCACCAACTGAATTGCCTTCTCAAATCCGCGGCTTTCTACCACCGATCTCATGTTCTGGGCCTTGTTCCTATGTTTTGCGCCCCGTTTCTTGTCTGTGTTACCACTGGCGTGGGTTCTGGACTTCTCTTGTTGTTCTCGTCTGGTCTGGATCTGGGTACCTTCTCGTCCCGTCTTCGCACACAACAGGCAAACTGAAATCAGCAACCACCAATTCCATCTCCAATAATCCCTCAACGTCGCAAGTGGGCCCGTCCTCACAACCCCAAGCGGCACAAGGTCCGATATCCGACCAGAACCCCTTCTTGCCCCCCGCAACGGCATCCCGCATCATGGGAGGGCGCAGTGCGCTGTACCCCGAAACGGACATTGGCAGGGCAACGCTCATGCAGATGAGCGAGCTCAGTCGACGCGCGGCGGAGGGGTCCACGGGGCTAGGTGATGCTGCTGCCCGTCTTGGGGAGCGGCTGTGGGGTGCTGGTGCTCCAGAGGGAGGCTTCGATGCTCCCAAGTTGAGTCGCGCGGATGCACTGGCGAGGATAGAGGAGATACATCGTGGGAGGGTCGAGCAGGGTGGCTGGGCCGCTGCGCCTGTTACTTCGACTAGAGGAGGGAATACGTCCAGTACGAGGGACGAGGATTATGCGATGGATACGGGGAGTCCTGTGCAAGAGCGTCAGCAGTCGCAGCAGCAGTCACAGACACAGCAGGTGTTGCAGGGCCTTTGGGGCGGGAGTGGAGAGGAGAGCCCGTCGGGGATGACGCATGAGGGACTCCAGGTGTATACCGTTGGGCACCTTATGCCTCGGAGCACTGTGGACGACGCCAATGGCAACTGGTCTTTCGATGCTGCTAGCCTTGGTTCCCTTGAGCAGCAACCTCAGCAGCCTCAACCGTATCGCTCGGCGTCGTATGAGCAGCCTCCCCCGCCGAGAAGCACCGAGTCCCCAGATGACGATGAGGAGACTGTGCAGCCTACTCCACAGCCAGGGCAGGAACGTCCGCCGCCCGCACCGAAGGCTGCTCCTATTACTGCAGGGCAGAAGCTTCGTGTGCGGAGGTCGACGTTCGTTCCTGGGTGGGCGGTTCCTCCGCGTGTGTTGCTCGTCGACGACGATGCTGTGAGCAGAAAGCTCAGCAGCAAGTTCCTTCAGGTCTTTGGATGCACCACCGACGTCGCTGTCGATGGCGTCAGTGCGGTCAACAAGATGAACCTCGAGAAGTACGATCTTGTGCTTATGGTGTGTTGCGTTTCATTTCGTTCGGTATCACGTATTGATGTGGTGTTGTAGGACATCGTTATGCCCAAGCTCGATGGTGTGTCTGCGACGTCGTTGATCCGCAAGTTCGACCACATGACGCCCATCATCTCGATGACGAGCAACTCGAAACCTAACGAGATCATGACATATTATTCGTCAGGTACGTTGTCGTTATTATTTACGTTCTCTGATGCTAACATCGTCGTAGGGATGAACGATATCCTACCGAAACCCTTCACCAAGGACGGATTACTAGAGATGTTGGAGGTCCGTTTGCGCACGCTCGTCACCCGCTGATCTAGTTGCTTATACCCCCGCAGAAACATCTCATGCATCTCAAAGTCTTCCAGCAAATGTCGCGTATCCCCCGCCCCATAGGCATTCCACCCCTCAACGACTCCTCCTTCGAACAAGCCCTCACCACCAACGCCACTAGCGCCATCGTTTCCGGCGCTGCCGCTCCCTCACCTGGATCATTCAACTTCGGCGCTGACGAAGAGGGCCGCATAAATCCCCTCGCAGGCATGGGCCTCACCGACGAGCAGTATAACATGATACTACAGAACATCGTCAACGGCGAGGGCTTCATGGGTGGCATGACAGGCATCGAGGGTGGGCGCGAGAAGCGCCAACGCGACGACACGAGCGATAACCGTGATAGCAAGAGGAGTCGGTTTGAGGTTATCGAGTAAAAGTATCCCCCTTCCCCTTCGCCTTTGCCACCCCTTTATGTTATATGGTTCATATCGCTGCCCGTCCAGCTGTTCTCCCGGACATCATCCATCCCAACCTCATCTCCTAATCCCATCAATATACCTCACACACTCTGCATCTTATTCATGGATATTCCACCTCTCCCACTGCATATGGTGTTTCCCTTCGTGCCCTTCGTTACACACACGGTTGATCCCCTATTCTTTGTTTCGATTGATACCTTCGGACCGTTATGATTACCCTCGTATTAGCAGCGATATGAAATTCACAATGTATTAATAGCTCACTACTTGTAAACTTGGCGATACCGTATGTCTTATAGGATATAGAGTAGTATTATAGTCTTCGATGAATGCAGTTTTGGAGTTTAGGTTCCTATAAAAATTGACGCCTCTGACGTGCTCCGATAAGAGGAGATGCACTGTATTTGAATACATAGTAGATCAGAGACTCGGGAAGTTCGACTGTTCAAGCTAGCCTTAGTGCCTAGTACTTGTAGCAAATAGTAAGTACGAGCAACACGGCCGCAAGAATGCGGAAATACATTTCAATTTAGAGGCTATGTCAAGGCTGCATAGTAGTAAGTAACAGTACCCAATATACCTGCTATATAGCATGTACTTACGTTAGCGCGGCGGCGGTGCTATCTAACTATAGCTTATGTACATAGATGATGGGGCCAAGATGGGACATTGGCAGACGTTGGGCAGACGTGAGAACAGACCTTGCCCCTCTCAGAATCCTTACTTATGTCTGCACTTGTGTACCCTCATTCTTCACCCTCAGTATTATCGACTAGTTCTTTGAACTTTCATGTCAGGTTGATGTCAGGTACGCAAGTTTCATAAGTTTTTATAATATGTATCATAGTACATTCTTAAAGACACTCATGATGATCCTGACCCTCTATTTTCAACCTTATATCTGCTAGCAACGAACGAGGGAAGTAACGCATCTCAAGCATCTAGTATTGTAACAGGAATTTCTGCCAGCTCTCCTCAAAAAACATATGAATTTGATTCACCGCCGTCCTATGATTTACCCGTTGAATGTACCAACCAAGCAGAGGATATAAAAGTCTCTGAACGGTCACAGAAACGGTCACAGTGCAGCAGACGAGAGGTACGGCTCGATACATGCATTACTGTTACTGAGTATCCACACGTCTACATACAGTCGGAATGCTTAGAAGAGGAACTACACGCCGCCTCGCACGCTATTCAGCAACTCGTCGAACCATTTGATACATCACCGAAAAGTCCGAGTGCCGTACCCTCTTGCGGGCAGGCACCTATTGAATTTGTAGTGACAGAATCATCTCAAGAGATAGATCAAGTATTGCTATCGGTGTCTGCAAATGACACTGTGGATCACAAAATGCTTGCAGACGTATCCGTGACGCAGACAACAGAGAGCCAATTACATGAGCCTGAAGCCCGGGTTCCACAGACTTCTGAACACCCTCCAGAACGTGAGCAAAGCCACTCCGCATTTACAATTCCCCGGCCTTTCGAACATAATGGAGAAACGTCGTCTCCAGCAAGCATTAGGCCGCGGCTGGGAAACTATGGGTATTTTCTATTTCAGAAAAGTAACTTTGTTGGTATTCACCGATTTTGACAGGATATCAGAAATGTTCCATGAGGCAAGTGAATTCTCTGTCACCGGAGGGCAGTTTACCACTGTAGCGGGCAACATGGTACATCATTCTGGTATGTACGCGCGAGAGTGCCTAGTCAGCAGTACTGCGAATTGATGTTTAGTGTAGATAGCACGGTATATTTGCCAGCACCAGCACAGGAGGTGGGTTATTTTCTGTTTGTTTCTTCGTCCTAAATTGTACTAACGGATTTTTAAGAGTTCCCACTCTACGACTTCAACAACTTGGTATGAAGGACAAGAGGTAGAAGAAACAGACAGTCAGTTGTACGCTCGTCTCTTATGGCCAAAAGGTCGTGGATTCCCTCTCTGGTGTCCAAATCCGAATAAAAACCTTGCCGCTGAATATGTGGAGCGTGGACTTCGCATAGGGGATGTCGGTATTATCACCTCTAGTGGTGATTTTGACTTCCTCTTCAATATATGCCTTTCGGCAGATAATCCTGTGAACGGAAATCGTGTTCCAGCAGGATTTAAACCGATATCTAATCCAAATCCAGTTGATATAATTTCTGATATAGAGGATTACCCTGGATCATTTTTAATGAGTAAGTCAATACAAGGTAGGAAAGGAACTCGAACTCTGCCACCGTGAGCGCATAATTTAATCAAGGACTGAGTTAGTAGTGTTGGCTAATATCACTTTCTATAGTTTAGGAGTGGAGAGTGATTATTTCTTCCAAAGTGGACATCATGAAGGTGCAGTTCTGATCATTCCGGAAGGTTCTAATAAAGAAGATCTTCGAAACCTTGGTGCATTCCGGAGATTTGCTATAAGAAACGGTGAATCATGGTACCGTTATGCAAACGGACCACGGGGACGAGAAGCCGTAAACGGGTCAATTCATCTCGTTACGGGATATGACAAGAGTTCATCCTGGGTGTTAGGTGCTTTCGCCCACAGCACCCGGCCGCCTTCCGGTTCTATTGATCTGCAATTCAGCCCAATCACTGTGCAAGATAGTACACCAAGCGGCAACGATGGTGAGGCGCAATATACCTACCATTGGAACCAATCAGGTCCAGCTCGTGTCAAATATGGACCTAAACCAGTACCAAGCGTAACAAACCAAAGCCTTTTCGTGCGTTCGTTTTGTATCGAACTAAATAACAATATTTGGAAGAAATGGTTTAAGAGAAGCCCCCATGTGCAAGTAAAACAGAATACAAACCTCAAGGCCGACGACATTATCCCTCAGTCTAATTATGTCCCTTTTGGTGACGACAGCGAATTAAATTCCTCAAGATTTCGTACTGGCTCTAGTTTCGAAGATACAGAGAACATTGACGTGATTATGGCGGATGCACATAATTCACTCTCCGACAGTGAATGTGAAGACGCTGACAACGTAGCCGTGTTTCCAAACTTCCCTACCTCATCTTGTGTATGTGACAGCAAAAGAAACATGCACCCATACAGGTTTATCACTCAGTATCTCCTGCGCGAGGTGTGAAAACAATTTTTTTTGCATTTGTTTAAACCCTTACGGCATGCCAATGGTTAGGTCCCTACCGCGGACGTAGCAGTTGCACATCATGATGACTGGATGGCAATAATGAAACCGGTATATTTGACTACATTTAGTCGCTTTCGTTTTAATAATGCGTATTTCGTAACAGGAGGACGAGTCACTTCCTGATGCCAAGGAATTGGCCATTAGAATGGATCTTGTGTATTCTCCGGTGATGGAAATAGATACAGGTTCGTTAGAACTTAACACAAAGTATCTCCGGTATTTATCATCGTCAACAATTGACATTCTTAGTAGATGACGAGCATAAAGCTTATGTATACCTAACGGATGATAAGTTGATGGAAGGTATTGAACCTAAAGCTAGTCTGGGAAAAGCGAGGCAGAAAGAAGAATCCGACATCCCGCTGATGGACAAAGACGTCAGTGACAATTACAAAAATATGTAAATTCATTCCCCTCAAACATTGTGATAGTTAATGTTAAAAATGCAATAGATGGCCGAGCCTATCACCATTATCCATTTCTTCTGGGTACTATGACTTGGGTTATGAAAACTATAACCCGTTCTCAAGTGCCCAAACGCCCAGACTGAGAGATTCAACTTCCAAATCTTCATTCTCGGGCTCTGAAGGCATTCTGAGACGTTCCGCCTCTGAATCGTCAATGGACAGTGTCCTTAGTGACAATAATGGGAGAGACCGAGTGACACGTGTTTCCTCTGTAGATGGTACTGGGGACGCATACGATAAACATGCAAAGACTGCCGAGCAGAAGCGTTTGGACGCCATTCGAACAGAGAGGATTGAATCAACCCGGGGGGCAAGAGATCTGATGCGAGGTGCTTTTATGAAGCTGAAGGACGTACTTCCTGGGTTAAGCAACAGGGAGGCAACAAAAGTTGCTTTGCTAGACACAGGTATGGTGTGGACATGTTTACCCTCACAAAGACTATTGACGTGGTGATGCTTAGCGGTGCGATACATTGCTTCGTTGCAACAGAAAAGTCAGCAATACGGGGATGTCCTGAAGCATTTGGAGGAAAGTATTGCGAAGCAAATGGTTGCTAATCCAAATACCACCAACCAGGAAGAGTAGGCATAGAAAGACCGGCGAAGTTGCCTAAGTATTGAATTCTCAAAATGTTCAGCAATAGAACTAATTATACCTAGCCATGCAATCCGCAATTTCTTCAAAATACGGCTACAACTGTATATGAGGCTCGTAGGCGACTTGTGACGCTAAAAAAATGAGAATATATCACAGGTAACCAAACGTCATTCAGAATCTGCCCTGTCCACCTCAACAGACTTGCCTCACACATACCACCGGCAATCGGTACGCATCATAAGTCCTGAAATAAAGAAATGTGAAGGCAACGTGAAGGGCCAATCGACCACGTCTGTGCACAGTAAGAGAAAAAGTGTAGCCAGTGTGAGTTTGGTGCCGGTTGAAGTAAAGGTCGAAATACAAATTGAACTACTGAGAATATAGAAGATTTCATTTAGTAAAAGCGGCTCTCAGAGAGAGTGAAAGCATTGAATGTAAAAGCAGAACAAGATGTGAGAATCGGAAGGTACGAATGGAATGAAAGCATCGTTGGAATCCAAATGGAAGTAGCTTCACTAAACGGAGCCTAGTAGTAGTTCATGTATTCCAATCATTGAATGGGATGTAGTATAGAAACCGTATTTGCACATGAAATAAAGACCAACTGAATAACCGTTCCAGAATCCAGATAGATCAAACAGACGAAGTCCACGAGCAAAAATGAATATGAAACTTTGAAACGCATGGAATCGGCGAGAAACAGAACCGCAGGAAGCACCAAGTAGAATCGTACGCACCTGTCCCTCTAAGCGATATCCGGTATGGTGAGTCCGTTGGCGATGTATATTGGTGGAGGGTTTCCAGAGTGTATGCCTGTGCGGGTACAAACGGTGCGGTCAGTGACCTGTGAAGACTAGAAAAGAAATGGTAAAGGGGTACAGCGGGAGCCAGTTGGAAAGAGACGGGGTAAGGGGTAAGTGATGACAATGAACGAGGAGCCTGAGGAGGGAGATAGTAAAGAAGAACACGCATAAATTCTTCCAGGAGTCGAAACACAAGTTTCCAAGTTGAGCGTTCACCACTTGAACATCCGACAATAACAATATATGTATCGACAGAAGCGAAATTGAAGACACTCACGAAGTACCAAATGGAATCGTACGCACTCAAGCTCAGCCCTACCGACATGTTGTACAGGAAGGAGGCGCAGAGTCGGTCGGGCTATGTCTATTGGCGGAGGATTTCCAGCATATAGGCCTGTGCGGACGAATAGTGCGGTCAGTGAGGTGTGAGGATTAGATAAGAAAAAGGAAACGGGGATAGGTGGCGAGTTGGAAAGAAACATATTGGGTAGAACGAAGAGAGCAGGTATGAGGAAGAAGAGGAGGGACGACAAGGAAAAGATCGAGGAGAAGAGCGCACACAAAACCCTTGCTCGAGCTCTAGACACAAGACTCCAAGTCGAGTGTTCACTACTCGAACACCTGAAACCAACAATATATTATATACCGCCCTGCCAACAGAAGTGAAATTGAAATAGACACTCACCGTCAAACGCAAAACCTTCCGTCCATTCTTACAACTCATGAATTACGTCGAGCCAGTATGCTGGAATATCGTGATTGCCACGTCGTGCTTGTAGTAGTAAACTGCTATTTCACGGGCTGTGGGCTGAGCGCTGAGGAGTAGTACGTTAGCTAATGAGCATCAGGGTAGGACAGAGATAGAGAAAAGAAGATGCGAGGAAAAGAAGAGGTCAGGAATGATAGGAATACGATGAGGAAGAGAAGAGGTCGGAAAGATAGGAAAACGATAGAGGCGGGAAGGACGTCGGGGATGAGAAATAAGAGAGCAGAGCGAAGAGAAAAAGAGGTAAGAGAGCGAGGACAGGAAGACGAAAAAAGATGTGAGCGAAATAAAGCAAGGAGGCGAGATATCGTGAGGAGGAAATGCATAGTAACAGCAGGAGCAGAAGGGATTGAAGCGGACGGCTAGAATGAGGTAAGAGACAACGCAGCTTGAAGCATGGGGATACCATTGATATGGCACTGACGAGGGGCATAGATAGGAAAGCAAGGCAAAGCCTTACGACGCGTTTGAATCCATCCAAGCCAACCGGAAACCATCCACGCGTTAAACACTCCCAACCGTGCAAACCACGCGTCAACGCGTCACCTTTCCAAGAGGCCCCACTTTCAACCAACCAGCCATGCTTCTTCAGCCTCCTCAACCTCAAGTCTAACTCAACCCATGACCAAACGAAATGAGGGCATCCACGAAATACACTGGCCGTAGCCACAACCGTTTTCCCAAGTGGTCGAGAGCACGCGGCGGCGTTGCGCCGTTCATGTGAGTGCCTGTGAATATATCGTGTGAGAGGGAAATGATGGGGGGAAGGAGAAATACTACGGAATGATGTTTGCAACAGCGAAGGAAGTACACGGGAAAGCGACAACCGGTGAAGTGCCTGGAATAAAAATTAACGCACTATATGCGGTAGTTCCTTGTGCGAGAAAATGTGTCAGTGGTGTCGAGCATGCATACGAGAGAGAAGGGAGAGGGGAGAACTTGGGGAGAACCCCTTTCCTGCAGCGAGCGGACGGTTAAGAATCACTAGAGAGATACCACTGCCAGGTACCGTGGCTATGTTACCGTGTTGATAGCCTTCAAGTTTGTTCGGTTTGTGCACTGGAGAGCGGAGACCAGGAGGAGAGTATGCACCCTAGAGGAGGCCAGACTCTAGAGGGTGAGGTAGGAGACGCCCGCTCATCCGGATGACGATCAGAGGTATTTGAGGCAGGCGTTGCTGTTATTTTGCGTTTGCGTGAGCATGATGCAAGAAACATGGGATATATTGATAGAGTAGTCGAGCTCATCGTGGTGAACAACGAGGAAGAGGGCTTCGTCAACACGCGTGATGTTGATGTGTGTGTATCGCATATT
>JASFCZ010000343.1:0-11107 GCA_036937155.1 Cyathus pygmaeus
TGATGGACATGAGCGTGGTTGTCCGGCTTTCCATACAAAAGCTTCCAGGGGGCGGTTTTGGGTGATTTCCCATAGGTCCTATTTGATATTAACACCATGCATATACCTCACATATACTGTTACATTTGCACTGATAGAATAAGAACAGAAGTTTCCAAAATAATAATAGTCGGAAAACAAAGAAACATATCAAGAACCAATTAAGAACATAAGTAGCAGAAGCAAAGCATCCGGAAAGGAAAGGATTCCGCACCTGGCATGGCAAAGTGTGATCAACTTTAATGAACTTAATGAAACCAGAATTGGATTGTGTCGGGATGAGAACATGTTACACTGCCTGACAATACACTACATAATATGTATGTATGCTACAGGTACATACTAAACTTACCATGGTCTGATACATTACAATTTACAGTATAATAGATATTAAATAGGCACCTGTACTTACCATTGATGATATATCAGCATACCCTGTAGTAGTTAGTGGCATTCATACATCATGTACTCTAGCTAATTACCATACATGATATATCAGGTGCCATCGGTCTGGTCACTGGTGTTTGCTTGTCGAGAGCTGATAGGACTGCGGCACTTCAAATTATATTTTCCAAACATAAAATTAAAAATATGAAAGTGGCTCAATTACAAGATCAGGTGGAGAAGTATAGAAAGCTTGAAGGTGCCCAACATTCAAAAGCTGTTGCTTTGAATGCAAAGAAAGCAGTGCTAGCTGAGGCACTTTTGGAGGACATTGAAAGACATGAATTAAATCTATGGAAGCCTATTGGAATGGAGTATGTTGTTGGTGAAGAAATTGATGAGTCTGAAATGGAAGAAGAGTTCATGGAGTTATTTGTAGATGATGATAATTCAGAGTGGGAAAATTTGGAGGAGGATACTACGTAACAGATTTGTAGTAGTTCATATTTATATAGGCCTGTACTAGGTACCTTACATTCCAAAATGCTGAAAGAACCTTAAAAAATGATAAGCAAATGATATGTAAATTTGAAGTAGATCAAAAGTAGATACTTCCAGATAAGGTGTGACACATACTGATAATGCATATCAGCAGAAATACTTACATTTTCTCAAGTTTGGAACACTAAATCATACATATACATGATGTAAATAGGTATTCTAACATTACTGCACAAAAAGAATGAAGCAAAATGATGAAGATTCAGCTCTACAGTGCCAAAATATGACTTGGGTCAACATATTGGATGATTTGTGTCACATGATGCGACGTCATGCTTAGTGTGGTAACTGGCAATTGGTGATCCCCACTCCAAGGCCATCTTTATGTGGCATTTAACTAGCAATGCTTATACCCCTCAAAAAACCTCTAATTAGAGGGCTGCAATACCCCAAAAACAACTCTAATTATAGCTGCTTTGTGGGATTAGCAGGTGATAATATATGAGTTTGAGGCGATTAAATACCTTTTCCGGAGGATTTTATTTTCAGTCTGACGAAAATTTAAATGTCTTATCAACTCATGTACAGTTACAGTACTGTACCTGACCTGTAGTTCGGCGGCACCCCCAGTTCGTGAGTCACATTGATGTCACTCAGCTTTTGTGCGGCGCAGTGGCTCTTTCATGATCGTGAAGACCCTGAAGCATGACAAGAGCAGAAAATGTGCTCTTCTGGATGGCATTGTATTTTGAAAACGACAAGTGTGCCATATTCATAACATATAATACAGCCATCCTGCCAAGTTTGAGGTGGAACAGTGCAAGGGAAGTGGCTGAACTTAAAGGCTCACAAACTGGGGGTGCCGCCGAACTACAGGTCAGGTACAGTATGTAAGGAATGTAGATACTAGATTTCATCCGTCAACATAAATCTTTTCTATGTAGTGTCTTACAGGCCCCGGCCTAAAGCCGTAAGCTCAGCCAAGCCAGGCCGCCGGAGGCCAGGCCAAGCCAGGCCATGTAACCGTGAGGCATAGAGCCCGGCCTGGCTCAGAGCCTCGGCTTATGTGATGGGAATTTACAGGCCGCTGGCTCAGGCCGGCCATCACCCGGGTAATTCTGGACAGTCCATTTTGACGGCCAACGATATGTAATCACTCTTCCTTCCTCCACCATCCGTTCCCCCAGTTGTTCATCTTCCTCCTACTCCTCCTTCTCATCCCCCGTCTCGCTCACGGCCACGAACATGACTATCACCACGGCCATACCATGACAACCATTTCCCACTGCCTCCACCTTCTCATCCACAACATTCACACCACGACTGTCGACAGATACAGCAGCTACATCAACGCCCAGTTCGCACCTTCCTCAAAGACCCATTCACCACCACACATACTCTCTGACGGTGGGTACGTGTTTAAACGTTCTGTAATGATACTAACCCATGTCACAGCCGTCCTAACCACGCTTTTCTATCCACCGCGCTCAGCATTCTGCACTTCGCGTGCCATGTCAGCAACCAGGACCTTTCCACATCACCACACCGCCTCTACCTTCACAACACACACCTTAAAAGTGCTGTTCTATGTGCGTACGCAACGCCGCATGACTGCGTGCCGTGTCGACAGCCAGAACCCGCCCACCCCTGCTCTCCATCGGTAAGTACGCATTTACGCGTTCTGTAAACATGCTAACCCATGTTCCAACCATCCTTGCCACATTCTTCCATCCCACCATGCTCGCCATTTCGTGGTTCGCACACCACGTCGACGCCCAGGACCTCGCCATGTCATGTCATCGCCTTCACCTTCACTACACGCGCCTCGACATGCGCCCTCAAAACGTCGTTTGATGTATGTGCTCGACAGCCCATGGCTCACGCGACCCATTTACAGTCAGAATCCCGCCACATCAAGGTGCTGCCTATACCTGCGCCTTAATACCTATGCACATTACGTCGATGTAATGCTGTCAGCTTCATGTTCAGTGTCATGACAGATGATTGATGATAGGACATTGGGGAATGGTTGGGGTTTCAAGTATTCCATGGTCAGTATTCCTATCCCTTCCTGCTCTCTATCCTTCTGCTGCACCTACTTTTAATCCTACTCCCTTCTTTACTGACATTCTCTCTTTTCCTCCTAGTTATATTTCCTCTCCTTCTCCCTGTCACTTTCTCATTGACTCTTGCGCTCCTATCTATTGCTTCTTCCTTCCTGCTTATCCCCTCTCCTGCTCTCTCTTTTACTCTTGTTAATATTATCTCTCCATGTTTAGTTCTATAGTCTTGTGTATACAGTACTTCATCTTTGTAGTAGTAAGTAACCTATTGAATAATACATGCTTTTGAACTTCAGATACTATAAGTCTTCACTTGAGTTTTGACAAAGTAACTATAAAGTTGCATGAAAAGCTAACAATTAGCGAAATTTGACAAATTTGAGGTGAAAAGCCATGGCCTAAGCCGGGGCCGGGCCAAGCCGAGCTCAGGCTCTTGGGGATGGCTCCGGCTTCAGATTTCGCAGGCTCAGGCTCCATCAAGCCAGGCCAAAGCCATGGCTTTCAGGCCAAGCCGGGGCTGGTAAACCACTATTTCTATGTAAGTTTTCGAGTTTATAAATATGAGGCATATTTAATGCATTATATATTACTGTGGCATAGCTGTAAGTACTTGCAGCTACTATGTTTTAGTAGGTATCATCTCATTTCCTTCCCCTGGCCACCATACACTGGTGATCATTTAATGTGTCGATGCAGCCTCATACAGTCTACATAACATAACAGTAGGTATTCATTTCAATACTTCTAGGTAGTAGGTGCCTATCAAACAGACACAAGTGACCGCAGGATGATATTCCCATTTTCCGCGCAATTTGAAAACATATGCAGGGATACGATGCTTTAAGGTTTGCAACATACGGATGCAGAGCTCCAAATGACGGAATACCGACACTTACCAACACATCATGGGGCTCAGGACTGCTTCCGCAACTTATGCAATGTATCGATTAGCAGCCGGTGGTAACTTACAGGGACTTGCATAAAAAACTGCAGTGCACATTTCGTGAAATTTATTTGTACCTGTATGTTGAATTGTCAGATCTGTCAAAATAGTGACACCATCACGCAGATTGACATTGATGGACCCTGAGGTTGATGGGATGATGTAGTGATGAGGATAGACATTCCACCAGGGCCAAGACAAACCCCCTTGCAATGCCCCCACACCTTTCAGAAGATCTTCGAGAGCATATTGTGAACTGGCAATATGAACTGAACAAGTCTGCCATGGAAATAGCTGAGCTTGCAGGTTGCTCGGAGCGCACTGTATACAATATTTTACGGCTTCACTGTGAATTTGGAGAGGTATCCAACCCTTATGCACATAGACAAGGCCATCTGCGTGCGCTAGATATGGGGGACATGAATTACCTTTCCTCGCTGATCACTGCCCATCCATCCATTTTCCTTGATGAATTACAAGAGAAGTTGTCAGATGTGCATGGTGTTGATGTTTCCATTGCAACCATCTCTCGAGCTTTGCGACATCTTGCAATATCCCACAAAAGTGTGGCAGCATCTGCCTAGGAGTGAAATGAACAGCTACGGGCAACATGGCAAGTGGTAAATGGCCAGATTCCTATGGAGTATATGATTTGGATCAACGAAGCTTCCGTCGATGATCACACAAATCACTGGAACATGGGCTGGAGTAACATGGGCCAAGCATGTGTACGTCGAGCAGCTTTCATCTGAGGGCAATGTTTCTCCATTCTTCCTGCACTGTCCTGCGATGGCATTATTGCATTGGACATATTTGAAGGCTCTGTAACAAAGGAGTGTTTTATTAACTTTATCAACACCCAGCTGGTGAGTATACTTATATTGCCTACATCACAACTGTGTTGACGAAAGACTTCCTTTTATGTTAGGCTCCAAAACTCACTCCTCATCTGGGCCCACGAAGTGTAGTAGTGCTTGACAATTGCACTATCCATCATGATGAAGAAGTTAGGTGTATCATTGAGGATGAATGTAGGTCTCATTTTGTTATCTATTTACAGTTAGAGTTATAACGGACTTCAGATGTGAAGCTAATATATCTTCCACCCTACTCTCCCGACTTCAATCCTATTGAGCAAGCCTTTTCAGCAATTAAAGCCTGGCTCCGAAGGCACAAGGCAGAAGCACTGCATCCAGAAACCCGACCTTGGCTTATCCATCAAGCTGCTATGTCGGTCACAATAGAGGATGCAGACAGATGGATTACAAATTGTGAATATACATAGAGCATAGTACAGTACAAATAAGCCTATACTATTGAGCTAAATAGAATGGAGTTTCTTCAACTCGAACCACTCATTAGTATGTACATACTTACATATGATTCTTTGTTGATGTAGTTTATGCATTATCATATTTATGTCTATGATTCTGTGATAGCAAGCATAAAATTGAGGCTCTCAGTTAGCTCTCTTGTCTCCTCTTCCTCTTCCTCCTCCTCAGCATCCTCTTCCTCTTCTATGCTCTGCTCTCCGGTATCTACAGCCGAGCATTCCAATAATCCGCCTTCCATTCCTACTTTGGGTGCTTGTGGGTTGACTACTTGACGAAGGGTTTGATCCATGCATTCACCCCTTGATATGTCACCAGTGAAACCAGGTAGAAGAAGTAATTTCTGGAACTGCCGCATATGCAAATCTGCGAAGCGCATGCACTCATGCCTGTAGCAATGTATCTGGTGAGCAAGGATAGGATTCAAATCGGCAAACTTAGCCTCTTGGCCTCGTAGCAATTGATCCTCATTGCAAAGGTGGGTAACAACATGACGGATTTCGATGTTTAATCTGATAATTTCTTTGCGTGCACGACATATTTTGAAGTGCTGATCCATAAGCAAATGTGAGGCAGGTCGGGCCCAAACACGCTCGTGAATATCTTGTTGTGTGTCTCGGAGTAAGTCAAAATCAGCTAGAAATGCATAGCTAACGACTTCATCCCATGTCAGCGACTCTCGCGGAGGCACCATGGCTTTCGCTGCATCATTGTACCGGTTCAGTGACATTTGGATCGCATGTGAGCGACTCTGGAGAGATTTCGCAATATGTTTGCGCAGCTTATAGCCTAAATAAATTGTGATTGAATATTGAGATGAAATGAATATGCTAAGGACATACCTGTCTGCGACATATTCATTTTTGTGAGCTCAAACATCCGCGACACAATAAGCGACTCAAGCTCATCAAGTGCATGCTGGTACCGTCTCCGGCTCACCAAAGTTGCTGCTTCTTTCCAGTCCTGCATGTCGGGTGTCCACTGTTCCATAATCTCCATGGCTTCCTCCAGAAACTGTAGAGCTGCAAGGGTCTTTTCAGCATTCTCAGTAGCGTGTCGGAGTTGGGTCTCGAGAGATGGTGTATGAGTTTTTCTTTTGTTCATTGCAGGAGGGTGCTGTGTGGTAGCCAGGCTCTCGGCAGTATTGTTTTGCCATGTACTTCGTATGTCATTGAGCTTTTTCCTGCGTGATATGATTTAGGAGTAGTTATGGTGAAAGCTAAGAACATTTGATCACTTACTCGGCACTTTCATAATTGATGAGCTTCTGGTAATACTCCATTTTGCATGTTTCCTCGAGAGGATCCCTTGACAGATCTAACAGATATATTCGCTCCTCACTAAGCCAAGTATCAAACACTTCAGGGCCAGTGATTCCTTGTTCTTCCATCGATCTCTTCAGATCTTTCTCTGTACTGAGAATCTCTAATGCTTGCCGATAATTGTTTACCAGGAATTTACCTGACAAAAGTTGAGAACACCGTAAAACTCAAAAACTGTAGACTTACTGATATTCTGTGACATCTCAAATGCATCCATATGCTTCATATACTCCACGAGACTTTGCCATCAATGGAAAATGCTGCTGTGTTGAATCTGTGAGGTGGAAAGCTGGCATCGGCGGTTATGAGCATGCCCATGAAAAGACCCGACCAAAGATTGATAGCTGAGTTCATGGGCACGTTCCCCTAGTGAACTGTTGCTAAGTGTTGTTCCAAATTGACACCCTATGTCATAGCCCCCTCCTAATTTGGCTCCAAATGCATCAAACAGGGATTTGACAACAGCAAGCGGGTACTTTGATCTATATGTTGCAACATTAGAAGCTATGGTATTGGAGTTGTGTTACCACTTACAATTCCCCACTTCATACCATATCAGCCACACTCAGAACATACCCATGTCTGCAAAGCGAGATGAAGATTCCAGTTTCGTCAAATATACTCAATGCATGGGCAGTGCTCTGGCTCGACATGTTTGCTCAGCGGCCTTCACAAGGGTTTTCAACCTTTTCCACTACTTCAGAAGTCCCATCACTGGTGTCACCTGTTGATTTAATGACCTGAGAACCATCCGAAGCTAATTCATTTTGTGGCTTGGCCCATCGGTCTACAACATCCCTAGGAACATAATAGTCCCCATGGGCTTGCCTAGAGTCAGGCAGTTCTTTCGATACAGCAATAATGGGTTGATCAGAGATGCCTAGGTCAGTAGCGGATTTTCTAAGCACTCGTTTCGCGGAGTCGTTGCCATCCATGGCAAAAAGCATAGCAAACTTGAGGGGTTCTTCGTCCTTCAATTTGTATGTACAAGCAGAGCATGCATTGCGGAGCCACCAGTTGTTTTTATCCCGCTCTAGTGCAACATCAAGTCGTCTCTTTGCCTCATGTCGAAGTTAGAGGTAGAGATCATAGCAGATTGTAAATTGCTGGCTAAGATACAGCTTGAATGGCATGCCATGAAGGTCACAAAGCGATTTAACGAAGGGCTGTACTGCAAGATGGGGACAACAGAGACGGGTGGTGTGGTACAGTTCAAGTACACGAGTTGATATGGCTAGTGAGGGCTCAAACGGAGCACATGGTATCACACCGCGCTGAATAAATTCTGCCGCAACCCCTTGCTCGGAGTCTACGACACTTGTTTCCTGCCGGTATGAACCTACGGAGGTCAGAGTTAAGAGTCAGGATAATTGTAAAAGTTATTAATACTCACGAAAAACATCAACAACCTCTATGCACAAGCCACCAGAAGTACTGTCTGACAATTGAGTGAAATTTTCTAAACTGAGGCCTCCTAACCCCTTTCTCCAGTGGAGATAAGCATCTGTCATGTATTCTATCTGACGGTTGAAGCCTTCATTCCGATGCTCTATCCGATCCCTGCATGTGCGAGTATCAACACGGCTAGGTGATAAAACATTCAGTGTCAGTGTGATTCATGATGCTAGACCCAAAGATAAAGTAACTTATTAGCACAGAACACATACTGGGGCTTGAACTCCTCTTCAAATAGAAGTTGAGATAATTCACCTCCTACATGACTTATGTCCAGAGGCGCATTGCCATCGAGGACATCATGAGCACTCACTCCTGGATAGTCGTCGCATGCAAGATCTGGGGTGTCAAGTCTCCCTGCCAGTTCGATTTCTTCGGATTCAAGTTCATCTTATATAATATGATATGATATTGGTGAGTTGACATTGTGGCATCTTAAAAGATGTATTTTAGATGCACCTGCTTTCCGCTTGTGTGACTGTGCATATTCCTCTGTGGTTTCCGTGTGCGTATCTTTCTTCGACAAATCACGATGGATTCTCTCGATGCCATGTTCAGTTTGTCGTGAGGTTATCAGAAGTGCTTTCCTTGGTGGTTGCGATCTTTTCATTGTAGGTACTTACAGAATGGAACCCCACTGGCAGTGGCAGGCGCGACACGACTGAGTTGTCACGAGTGACCTCGTGACAGGGTGACGAAACCTTGACGACACATTCTTATTATCAAACATTCTGCATCCACACCCAAGCTTCTGTACCACAACCAACACTGGGTATGAGTCCCATCTTATATCCAAATACACAGCTAATGTTAACAGATTTGTTCATTAGAAGGAAGTGCAACATATTTGTTCATCGCAGAAGCTTGAATCCCACCTAGCGTGATCATGCTCCATGATGTATGTTCCACTTTTCTGCTTTACTCGACTGTACTTTACTTTTATATAGGCGTATGGGAGGGTTATGACTTTAGCATAGAAAGGGAGACCTGGGAGGTATGTGGATTGTGCCATAATACAGCAGACTCGGGCTCTTTGACATTAGTTTTCAGTTCTCCCCAACACATACTCTGTGTCCTTCAAGTCCTCACACATCCCACATCATCACATGTCATTTGATCATGTCCATTGATCCTGGACGATGATGTCCGCCGCCTCAGCCCTTCATTATAGTTGCGACCCTCATCTTCAAGGCTCCTTCTATTCTGCTGTCGACCTCAATGAAAAGACAGGTCCATCTCAAGTTGCATTCTAAGAATATCCACATTCAAGAACGAGACCCCGACAAGGAAGAGGAGGGCCAACCTCCAGGATGTTCATCATCTTTGGGATTGCTTATGGAATTGGGTGAGTGCAACGAGCTCTAGTAATGCAGTGTACAATCATTTGCTAAGTTCTGTTAGGTCCTTGCACTTACCTCCCCTAACACAACCAAGGTATGGATCAGCCCTGGAAGCAGCTCAGGATATCGCAGTTTTTGTAGCACCTCGAGAAACGTGAGCCACAGTCTAATCTCATTGCATGCTCATATATTGACCATTTCCTGGGAAGCTGAGTCGAGACTTGAATGTTCTTCCATCCAATCAGCAAGATGGCTACTGTCTCCATCCTTAGCGCTGATGGCTGGAGGGCTGGAGATGAAGACGGGGGGTTTATGAATTTATGAAGGGCAGAGTGGAGGGAAGTGAGGCTCAAGGTTAGGGTTAGGACTGGCCGTACTCGAATCCTGCATCCACCAACTGCTGCTACAGGGTTTTTCGAGCGCGGTTCCATCCAGTTGGCGAGCCGGCTAACGTCTTCAGCTTCTGCCTTAGCCGCGGGAGTGCTGGAGGCGAAAATGAAGGGCATAGGAATTTCTGAAGGGCGGAGGGATGCGAGGCTCAGGGTTAGGGTTAGGATCAGCGGCATTCAGTACATCCATCCATTGCCAATGACCATTGCTTGATGATTCTCTTACTGTCTGCCACTCGTCAAGTTATGGCTCGAGCACTGGCGTGCTATATGGAGTATCAGTCAACGAGGGTTCATGATGTTGTCTCGAATGTTCTTCCATAACCGGCATTGACACCTTTTGCCGTCTTCGCCTCCCATGCCTCCTCATCCCCCTCCATGAAGGCAGTTGGTTTTCCATTAGTTACTTTCTTAACCGGCCACGCCATGCTCGATAGTGCCACCAGCCTCTTGCTTCCAACACTGGTGAGTAATTTGGTCCACGCCGCTCATCATTGATCACCTGATGCAGCTTCCTTCGTCATCATTCTCAACAACAAGCTCATACTTTCTTCATTTCCCACTTCATTTTTGCGCCTTTCCTTCCAATATTTTAAAAAAACCTACTTCTTATTACCATACACGTATTGATAAACATAACTCACTTATAATACATTGTATAGTATCTGTGGAGAGTGAAATATGTCATAATGGGGTTTGTGTCAAGTTTTGTGTATAACTTCATGTGGGCGCCCTACTGTAGGTGTCCTACTTGCTCAGTGAATAATGTACTCCTACAGCTGTTATGAAATCACATAGTTTAAGCTAGGTATAACTGAGACATGAGTAATGAAGCCAACAAAGTAAGGAATAATAGAATATCTGAATCTTGAATAGGTTTTCAGCTACCAGTGTATATATAAAATGTATAGCATGGGTGTGATCAGCTAAATGACTAGAAAAAAACGCAAAAATTCCTGAGTTAATATCATAGAAAATGGTGAAGATATTGTTAGGTGAGTGTTTAAGTGCTATATGAAAAGGAAACATCTTTGCATATATCATCTTTAACGACTTTTTGAACATTTATAACCATATACTTGGTCGTTTTCTTAGCTCTCTTTTTTGCTATCTTCGCATTACTCCCCCGCATACAGACGAACCTTTTACATATTAATTAGACCAATATTGACTGTATGATCCCTTAATTACATCGTCTTTGACCACCCAATTTATTACAAGCTTGAATGATCATTTCAATGGTATAGGAGTACAAGATAGACATTTATATTCACTATGAACCCTACTTAATGTGACTCTGCAATTATGCAGATAGAAGAGACAATGCCTACATTGGCAGA
>JASFCZ010000344.1:0-11104 GCA_036937155.1 Cyathus pygmaeus
TGATGGTCGCGCACACTATCAAAGCTCTTGCTCTTCTCCCTATTATGACTTGGGTGCATGCCTGAAACAGAGGGGTGGACAGGAACGCCCCCTACCCCACCGGCATTGTCCAAGTTGATATAGTTCCCGTAGGAGCTCATAGACGGCCTTCCACCCCCTCTCCCGCTCCCGCTGCCGCTAAAGCTGCCAATACTCTGTCGACCCTCCCTGTCCCCGTCTGTATGGGCCCAAGCGGAAGCTAATGACACCGACCTCTGTCGATTAGCATTCGCGCTGACACTGGCATCGTCTTCCGCCCAACCTCCTTCCCATGGGACATGATGCTGAGTCGCAAATGGCGGGCGCGGAGGTTCAACGGGGCCGTTGTACGGTATGTACCACTCTTCTTCTTCTTCCTGTGGTGGTGGTTTGTGCTTGGAAAAGGGGAAAGCAATACGAGATAGGCGAGAGGGGCTTTGTTGGTAAGAATGGGTGGAAGTCGTTGCTGTCATGCTGGAGTATTACTCGGTGTGGGTAGGGTAATGTAATGAATGGCGGGTTACGATGGTCGCGGAAGTGAAGGCTTGATTGTTGATTGTATGATTAGAACGAGGTTGATGCAGAGGTATAGATAGAACTGAATAGCTGAGCAACGAGCACAGGCGGGATTGAAACTTGATGATGCAAGTGCCAGCGAGCGGGCACAGTCAATGACGGCGACGGTTGTCCCCTGCAAACCGACCCGACACAGCCAGGGGTATCAGGAGAATCTTCCCTCCTCCTTTTCCTTGTCGTTGCGACAGTTCCAGTTCAAATTCTGCCAGACAAACCCAGGCGTCAAGTACAGCAACATAGCGTCCAAAGCCAACAAAAATCCACAGGTTGTCATTCAAGAGAAACATATCCAAAAAAGGAAAAAGCAAGCATACGAAAAAAATCAATCATCCGTCAGCAGGTATCATTGCTATACAATTCTGACTCACAGGTATAGAGTTATAACGAGAGCGCGGACTAGAGATTCATGAGGGACGGAGAGGAGGAGGAAGGGAAGGGCGAAGTGTTCAGGGAAGAGAGGAAATTGGTGTTTGAATTGTGCCCCGCCAACTCCAATGGCAAAAAAAATTCGCACGCGTTCCTGGTTTTCCCTCCGAATCCTCTGATCTCCTTTCCCCGGACCCACGTGGCGTAAAGGCTCCATGAGGCTCGCAACTTTGTTCTTTCCTTCCTCTTCCCTTCTTTTATCCGCTTAAAGCTGTGGGTGCGCAAAATGTTCGCGTTCTACCAGGGTTCTACACCCACTTTACATGCTCACGTCTGGACAAGACAAAAAGACATATCATGCGAGATGGGAATTGCGGTGGCTTCGGATTCCTTACGTTTTGATCCCTGATATTGCGATGATACATGCGATAGATTTAACTCTAGATCTGATATTCTTGTGTTTCCCCACTCGGGGATGTGCGAACGACGAGTTCCAGGTGAAAACCACCCTGTGACGGAATATGTCAATTCACGTTCATGCAGAGCAGGATATATGGTTCGGGGCGTATTAGAACCTTGGATGCTGTACTTACGCTTGCCAGCAAGCTGCTTGTCGACTTCGATATCTATATGAGACGGACGTCTTTGAATGGGTGAGTGTTCCAGTCTATGTTTACTTTACAGACACGCTGATTGTAAATAGACACAGGTATTATTGTTATCGCGGGCGCGGTGGGGTACTATAAGTACCTGCGAAGCTGAAATAGCGATCAAGAAGTCCTTCACTGTGTAAGTCGTTTATTCAGAACACCAGCGCTGAATGGAGTAGGCAGTGATTCCTTTCCGAGCTTTCGAACTACATGCGGCGCCATTCAAATTGCATCGCTCGTTGTGCGGGCGCGCAGAACTTGAATCTTGAAGCTATCGAACGCAAATCAAGCAAGAAAGTCTCCATTGCAAATGTTCAAAAGGCCAAATTCGATATATCCTCCTGTTGTTAGCCCTGCCACTTCCAACAGCCTACAACAGCCGTTATTCATGGGTGTACAACTGTGTATGTACAGGATACGTTATGCATTATGCACGATGCTTGCCCATCCTCGCGTCCATCGTCAGTTTCGTCATGCATGACCATCCCCAGCCATCCCCTGTGTCTTGGCCCTTGCGTTGGAGCAGGTTACGCTTCCGCACAGGCGCTAAGGGCACCCCTGATGCCCTGGTCCGCCCTGGCTCCCGGACAACTCCTGGGCGCCATTTGCGGCGTGCGCAGCGCTGATCTTTGCATAACATTGAACATTCCATATTCAATTTCCCCAGGTTCTCTCCTGCCCCTCTAGTCAAGCTCCCTATTAGCTCGTAGGATCCTAGGATCTACCCTCCAGCGCCTCTTACAACTATCCATTTCTTGTATGTTCGGGTGTTGACTTCATCTTTAACCGTTCGATCGTTCACTCACGCCTGTGGGATTGGCAGTGGGGTTCCTGCCACCCCCGCACCTCTGCCCGACGTTTCACTGGCACAACTTACAAACGAGACGAGAATCTATCTTTGGACTTGGTCCTCGGGGAGGCCATCAACATCATCAACATCGGGATCACAACGATGATCTATCAATATATCAAACTTCGTGTCGAACTCTGTGTTCGGTGACCGGTAGACAGTGACTCCCCGCTGTTGGACTGTTATATTAAAGACTGCTAATTGCTTGTGGTTACCTATTGACTTTTATGGACTGGGGGTTGGGCAACGCGTCGCTGTGCGACGAGATACGTCTCCATTGCTGCCTGCTGCCATGGTCGTCTCCCGAGGAACTGGTTGAAGATTACGATGAGCAACGAGACTGGAGGACATCTCGGTCTGGCATATTATCGCAGCCATACTTATCATTTGATCCTCAAGCTCTGTCTTCTCACATTGGCACTGGTTCCGGTTCAGAAGGGTGTGCTGGTTTCGATCCTACCTCTTTCTTCTTCGACAATTACGCCTTCCAAATGATGGCTAATCCTTATCAACCAACACACAGTTCCAATGCTCACTTTTGACTAAAGACGATTCAACTTCATATGGTATACTATCGTCTGAAGCATAACACGAAGTAGAAGTCCCTCAAGCAACAGCCACTGTAACCCCTCGCGTCGTTACTTGGGGAACTTCTTCGACTATTCAAATGTCGGAACATTTCGCCATCGATGACCCCCTTTTCTGTGGCGGGCTTGGGTTGGATATCTACTTCCGCATCTGCGCTCGTGAAGATCTGGACGCCCCCTCCCCTATGTAATGTTCTTATTTGAAATGTACCACAGATGCGGCTTGAAGACAGCTGACCGTAAACCGTGAATATGGGTCCTCTGCACCGCTTGCACTCATGTTAAGGTGTTCTTTCACCTGCGAAGAAGAACTATAGGATTTTTTCCGCTTGCCAGGACTTTGGCGAAGAATCGATATCAATCTGCAGTCTGTTATTAATATGTTGGTCGATTATAGGACGCTCACTGTTTGAACTTTGTTGCAAGCTTGGGCTTGGACAAATCGCCGTGCTTGGTACTGAACGGCACCAGAATCCTCTACTTAGTTGCTCGTCGGAAAGCGTACTAGTCCAATAGCAATTCCCACCGCGCGAAGGATACTTACTTCCGACTTAAGAAACTCTCACTGTTCCCGGCAAGTATGTACTCCGGCTACCTTAGTACTGTAGCCCACCCTGAAAGTGGCCACTTTAGGTTGCACGACCTACTGTACATTTGGTAGCAAAGATATCGCTCCAATTTTTTAACAGACCTAACGGCACACTTTGGAACTTACTATTGTTCCAGTTTCAGAATTTTAGAGTAAGTACAACGTTGTCTGTGAATTTATTTCATGTCGCGAGCACGAAACATAAATCCACCATGAAAGTGGCCACGTGTATTTACCCTGTGATGTCCCTTGATCTGAGATCTCGCCACACCAAGTGACAGCCTTTCGGTATAGTAAATCAGCCATAAATCAGCCATGTATTATTGAAATCACTATAACTCAATGAATTGAGTGTCGATAGACTTGAAATCAGAAAATGAAGATGACACTGTAGCACCTCTAACGAAATTCCTAAAAATTTGAGAAGGTCGGATATATGTAGTAAAATGTATCACCAAAACGTCTGAGGAATTGCTACTTGTGAAGTTTTCTCTGTATTCTGTGATCTCTCTTAATATATAGGCATGGTAATGTAGGCAGATACTCTATAAGTCGCAGCTCACACCAAATTACACATATATAATGAGTAGATTGTAGCTTCTATGCCTATATACCTTAAACA
The DNA here is from genome assembly GCA_036937155.1 of Cyathus pygmaeus. Classification (NCBI taxonomy): domain Eukaryota; kingdom Fungi; phylum Basidiomycota; class Agaricomycetes; order Agaricales; family Nidulariaceae; genus Cyathus; species Cyathus pygmaeus. The sequence continues at coordinate 4,259 of JASFCZ010000344.1, forward strand.
TAACCTCTTAATGTATCCCACTACATGTTTATTTTGAGTGAAGCATGATGTTGAGGTGCAAGATAGTAGCGAGCTGATTGCTGAGGTACCGTGTGAACCCTTAGATTTCGAGGCCGCGCCGTGAATTTCGCTTCGTATAGTTACGATTTCTCGACACTTATAATGTGTTATGTCTAAATATTCGGCATACATATAGATACAACCTATTTACATGGAATGTAGCAAAAAAAACCGGAGCAAGTTGGTGCATAGCTCACCCAGATCGCTCAATGGCCACTTTCCATAGGTGGCCATTATCAGGGTCATCAACAGTATGCTTCGCAAGTTCTTCCGCCTACGTAGGCGATGATTATGATCAGTCAGCTCCATCCAACTACATCTCTCCTCGTCTTCACGACATCCCAACACTGGTTTACTTTCCAACATCGTCTCTATTTTCCCTCCAACACCACCACTAGAACCCAGGCGCCCGCAATATAAGTACACATAACGTCACTCGAAAAATTTTAAATTTTCAACCCATCTTATCTCCCTTTTTTGTTCGCCGATCGAAGGTGGACTTCGGACCCGGGCGCTCTGTGTGCGTAAATCGAAAATAGACTCATAAAGGAACATCCCAAATGAATCGTTCCCTTCAATATCCTGGCCGTGAACGATAGGGAGCGCGGGGTGTTTACGGTACCGTGGAATACGCCGTATACAAACGCGTCCATTTCGATCGCCCGACGTGCCCGTTTTCCCGCACGCTGGAAGTTCTTTCTCCTCATCTCATCGATTTTGCACCTGCTGTAGCTCGCCAGGTTGGAAGTTCCTTCTCCTCTTCCCCTCACTTTTGCACCTGCTGTAACTCGCCACCCAGGTGATCTCATGCTCCAATGTTTCCGCTACCTACTTTCGTTATACGCCGTATTAAAACGCATCCATTACGTTCGCCCGACGTGCACGTTTTCCCGCACGCTGGAAGTTCCTTCTCCTCAACCCCTCACTTTTGTGTCTGCTGTAGCTCGCCACCCACGCCATCTCGCGCTGGCAGTCTACTGTCGTTACACACCGTATTCTAGCACATCTATTATGATCACCCCGCATGCCCACTATCCTAAGGGCCTGTACGGTAACTGCGGGTTTGATCCCGTACGAGATCAAAACTTTTTAGGTATATTCCAAATATCTCAACGTCGAGTAAATATATGAGCAAGAGCTTCTACATACCGACATAAACAGCCAGCAACTACTTCAATTCCAAAATTTAAGTTGTCGATGTGAGTTTTGTGTCCAGAATACAATGAAAGTTAGGTACGGGATTGTGACCAAAAATGGCTGATCTCGTACGGGATTGCCTTGTAAGAGACCAATCCCACACACATTCATTCTTCCATTCCTTAATGTATAGTAGCCATGGAGATGTCAAAATTTAAATTCTTGACGATATGCTGTGTATACTGGTATGCCAAGAACTGTACTCATATCTGAAGTCTATGTGAAGATATTTGAGATTTATCGAAAATGAATGATTCCTGACGGGATCGAACCCGCAGTTACCGTACAGGCCCTAAAAAGTTTTGATCTCGTGCAGGATCGAACCCGTTGCAACCGTACATACTACAGGCCCTAAATGAGATGTTCCTCAAGGTCTGACATATAACATAATCAAATAAGGCCGGCAAGCGGCAGGGCCCACTACCATCTTCTCAGAGAGGCGGTTAACGAAGAAAGATATATATTTTATTTTATTTAACCACTGTGTATGTACTATGAGTAGTAATGTTTAATTATGTAGGAAGCGAAATGAAGTTGAATGAAAGCCGGATAGGCGCAAAGAGTGGATGTAGATTGTATGGCGCTCTTGATGTCGGGCGGGGAGTTACGCAGGTTGGGGGTCAGGGGAGAAGTACCCATACAGCGACAACATCAGCCACGGAAGGGGCGAAATCTCTGTATTCGAAGTAAGATAACTCGAAGTCCAGCTCTACCGTGGCGTGAAGGAGGCGCGATCTGTAAAATAGAGGATGTAGTAGATCACCATGCATATCATGGGCCGGCAGTGGGTCAACGATATGAGTATGATAGCAAAAATTATAAATAAATTGCTGTAATCAGAAGAGCATCGGAAAAGTTGTAGAAGAACGTATCATATATGACCCGCTTTGTAACAGCAGGAGTAAACCCTGCAGCTACGAAGCGGGCAGCGACCTCAGTAACGAGTCCTCGATGTTTATGGTTACTCACTAATTTGTACAATGAAGATGAAGCCTCATGAAACGGTACGACAGTGTAGCACTGGATGTCGAGTATGGGAAAAGAAGAGGAAAAAAGTAACGTTATATAGTGCTACACTACTACGTGGTCTATACAGTAAAGAAGAATACAAAGTAAGATTCAGAGTTCGAACTAGACCAACCACAATAGCAGCCAAATAGTATGACGCTGTTTCTCAAACCCATTCACGGGTGGAGCTGTTCGCCTCCCCTAAGACCTTAAAAGGTAGTGGGAATATACAAATAGGAGGGTCGAGCAAGAGCCGCGAAGTACTGAGCTTGAAAATCAAGTCCAAATGGAGCCACAAGTGATGGATGGATCACCGCGTGTATGGCAGATAAATGCACGCGTTGAACTTGCTGTGAATCTCAGGTGATTCTTCCATATTTTGAACACTTATACTACAGGACCTTGAGAAACGTCTCACTTATTTAAGTTTAACTTGTCTTCAATTCCTAAAAGAGAAAAGATATGATGGATCAATTTGATTGGTCGATCAAATGTACTTCAAAATATTTCAAATTTCAGATTTTATATTTTACTATTCAGCTCATAATAAACATTGACCACCGCTATAGTATGGAGACGTTCCGAGAGGGATGGGTAGGAGATTGATTAAGAACGGACAAAGACGGCACGTGATGATGCACGGACCAACAATATAAAAACGTGATACTTACTTCAAAGAGCAACCGTGGTCCGAGTCTCGCACAAATATATGCATATTGATAATAATATGCACTTTTGCCAATCTTCAGTCAACGTCCTGCTTTTATGAGAATGTGACCAGCAACTCGAAGTGTACTCAGAGCAAGTATCATAGGCTTTTCAGAGACCTGAGCTGGTCAACTTCATGAATGTTGACTTGTGAGCAAAATAAATATATTCTTACCCTTACCGCAAGCGAGTACACGATTATGATAGTTGATGCCATGGTCCATTGTCAAGAATATACAAGTCTCGAAGGCCGAAGGTCATTATTAAATCGTTGAACTGTCCAATGGAGACGCTAATGAACAATCGACTTGAACCAATTGTATATGTGAAGCAGTTCCATTTGTGATTGTGCGACCAAACCTAACAGAAGAACACTAAACAGGCTACTAGTTTTGAACGAAAATCGGTATGACATCGATAATCGGAGGATAAGCAAGTTTGTGACTATCTCATTTATGAGACACGTTGGCGCCAGAAGGTACCCTGACAGCGAATAATTCTCAAAGAGCCTGGAGCCAGCGACTACGAAATGCGAAATGACGAGGTAGAAAGAGAAGACAGCCTCTAGTAGATGAGCACGCCCAGTGCTGTGGACTCATGTTTAGACAACATTTCCCGACGTAGAAGGACGACCGTTGCTGAACCATCAGCAGTAAGACGCCTTCTCCAAGGTAGAATCATGGACGCTGAATGAATCCCAGGTATATGGAAGAGATGACTGTATGATGATCTTATATACTAAATGACAAATATACATAGTCAGATCACTGAGGAAAACTTTTCCTTACCCAGGCTACTACCAAACGGTATATATGTGGGTGGAAAAAACAAATGGCACGAAGAAATTTCCTTGATATAGGTAACGAGGGTTCTCAAAACGTGGACCATTTATCGACGAATTCTGAAGGAAGGCCAGCCCAGCGGTCATGGTCTTCATAGTCGTCATTACGATTTTCCAAAGATATAAGCATGCTAAGTTGCTCCTCTGTAATGTCATTGCGCATCTCTTCAAAGAATTGAAGCGCTTGTGAGGCCGTAAATCGATTTTCGATTTTCCGTGTCACCATCTTATCAATGAGAGGAGCTAGCATCGGTGCCAGTGGTGAAAGATGCTGCATTCCGTTGTTAGTGAATTAACATGACGTGTGTGAGAATACAAAATGCTTGCCTGGAATGAAGCTGCAAAGACCACCCCAAGCACCCCAACGTCGTAAGCGAACGGATCGAAATCAAATTCGCCCTGTCTAGCATAACAGACCATATACGATCCACTCCACGATTCCATGTAAGGTAACCTACATTGCTGAGGTGAGTAATTCTCGGGAAATTTGATGGATAAATCAAAGTCAATGATAGCGAAAAGTAACTCTTTCCTGGATCGAAGAGAAACGTAGGAGGGATCCGAGCTTTTGAACAGTCCATATTCATCGGCAGGCAAAAAGTTATAAACAAAGTTTTCCGTTTTGATATCCTGTGAAAGAAAATCAGGCGACATTTCGCGACGGTTCAGGTAAACTTATGTATCCGATGGAATATTTTATGCTTGTGCAGAAATGTGATTGCCTGTACACAACGATTGCAATGATAGTAAGAAGCCTGAAGAAGTCTTAAGTACGAATGCGTACCAACCTTGAGCATACCGTGCATTAGCTCTAGGATATCGTCGATTGTCGATAAATTTGTGTAGGCTATCACCTCAGACCATCTGCCACGTCATGTCAGAATTGGTCTGCTGCGTCGGAGGACGGGACTATGCCACTATGGCTTACAGTAGCATTGCGACAAACCAGTGATCACCACATGGGAGAGACGTTCAGAGTATGTATAAAGCTTAAGCATTTGAATCCTTCGCTTTCACCTTTGATAAATTTCACCACGATTGGCCGTAGCTTTGAATCTTGTCCAAAGGCTACTGCACGCTGGATTATGCGAGGATATATCGATGTAATTCAGAAGGAACAACAGAATACACACCTGCGGACAACATCGGACTACCAATTTCTTGGGATCAAGCTTGTTGCCGAGGTAAGTATAAGGATAAGCAGATTCTTGGATGTGAAACGATTCAAGGCCTTCAGTTTCGGAGCCTATTTTTGCACGATATTCGTATTCGTTGGCGGTTACTCGGGGCAACAGACAATATCCTCGCTCGATAAACCAGGCCTTCGTAATTTCACTGTACCAGAACTCATCCCACTTAGTTTCATTCAAAGGTCCTCTTGCTGCGAAGGTCATCTGCCAAACCTGTATGTCAGTAAAAGGTTTGTGCCTCGTAGTTATGTGTGTAACTTACATCCATGGTTTGAGTCCAGCGTAGCTCTAAGCCGTCGGTTGAAATGGATGTCGCAAGCCTGTGTGCCACACTGTGTGTGTAATACAGAACATCTCTGTCGAGTGACCTTTGTTGCACCCTGTGCGATCAAATTCAATACAGCACATGCCACACGTTTTACAGCATACCCGCACGACAATTTATGCCTATTCGCTGAAGCTGAAGATGTACTTCAGCGTGCTCTGGATGGTCTCGTCGTCTACGGCGTGCTCCCCCGTAAAGTTGAATGATTTAGCAATGATTAAGCTCTTCGTAATATCATATCCTATTGGACAAGTATATTGTTCGAGGACAATGTATTACTCTGATATATGTAGTGAGTGGATGTGATAGAGGCTGGGGGCGAAATTGGTGAAAATTGAACCGTATAGCAATGGTCGGCTTTTGAACCACTGCAGGCGGGCAAGCGGCGGGTTTATTTGCCAAATTCTTGTGATGCAAATGGAGCCAAATAACAGGGCAGCGCCGGACATCCGAGACAACGCACGCACGTTGAACGTTGAATGCCAACTTACCCTGCAGCCATCAACTACAACTACTTAACATCGACTATAACGCACGACTACTCCTGGATAAATGTTAACTTTCAGATAACACAAAGACATTCTGATTATGGCAGATGAATCATGATAGACCAGGAAACTTGTGAAGAAGTTCTAGTAGTGCTCGTGGAGAGACTTGGGAGAGACTGAACGAATGGACAAACCGACTTCAAGTATTGAATATCGCGCAATTCGCGTCAAGCTGCCTTGAAGTTCCTTGCAAATTTCCACCCTCCGATGCTCCATTGCTGCAGACCGCCGTTGACATGTCAAGTTCCTCCACTGTTTTTCCCTGCGACTTGAACAGCGCTTCTGGCTCCAGATGGCGATACAATACACCGAACTTAAATGTAGTACATACATCCTCAACGAGCAATGTATGGCGGTCTCGGTCTCGACCAGGGCGACATGTCACGATAGCTTCGCCCCAACTCCGCACTCGACATACTGTTGTTTGACAGATGAAATGTGGATTTATATAGCAATGTCATCATTGGCGCCGGACAGGTATTACTTGTTCTCCATTTTCATCTCTAAGGGACAAGACTTAAATTGTAAAGCTCCACATGACAGATTCTCTGCGACACAAGCAAATTCACGAGTACGAACCTACAGTGTACGAGCCCACCAAGAAATGCACCATCTGGTTTATTGCATATGGTCTTGAATAATGGCCTTCAAGGTTTGTTCCTGTCGGTGAATTATGTCATCCGTGGCAGTAATGAAATTGCAAGGCACTGATCCCGCCACCTTCTTGTTGGCGCTGTCCTTTTACGGTAGCGTTTCCCACAAACATATGGCGGGCAAGTACTGAGTTTAACGCTCATAGGATCTAGCTGGCAAATGGTAGACCCCCCCCCTGGTTCCTGCAGGTCGCCCGTATTCATTCAAATCCTCGACGCTTGGGGACTAGATCCTGAACAATGACAGCGGCCAACTTACTTGACCGACGAACTGGACGAGGAACCGACGAATTCACCGTTCTCTTCATCCCATAAA
>JASFCZ010000345.1:0-11095 GCA_036937155.1 Cyathus pygmaeus
TTTAATTGTATTCTAAATGTTGAGTACATATGATTGTACCATCTGCGCACCGATCATATTCGGTCCTGTCTGAGGTGCAAGTTGTCCCTGTGCCACGATATACACTCGAACCTTGCTCGAACCAAATTTCGGTGTCACGCTCGAAATCCACGGAACATTTATCTAGTAAGTATATGCAACATACATCATGATGTGGCTACTTCTTTGGTGTGGGATATTCTTTACGTGCTGGGGCGTTTCTAAGCTATGCGGCATCGATCCGGGTGCCTTCGTTGCTGACGGGCAACTAAAGGACCGTGGAGCTTACGGGACGTTACATGTTAGATATGGCGAGAGAAGCGACGGAATATCCCCCTGGGACACTCTAAATACTTAGCGTGCAGTGTAAGAAAGGGGGAGGAAGGAGGAGGAGGAGTGGGGGAGATGATTTAGTGATGAAAGCCGACGACGCCGCGGTGACGTGAACAGCGCCCACGGTAGTTGCCGGTAAACGGTAAGTATATGCAGGTATGTGCCGAACGTCGCCAATGTAACAAATGCCCGTAGCGGTAATGCAATTGCACATTTAAATATTCATCTGAATCTATGTGAACGTTATGTGAAATTCGGTGAACTTGTTCACATGAATAGATCATTAGATGTACTTATTTTATGTGGTGTACATGTGTAATTGATGCAGTGTTCATGTGGTATAAATGTCGATTTGGCAGTGAAATCGCCATCGCACATTTAAAATATTTATCTGCAGCCATGTTGACATGAATAGATGTAATTGATGTAGGGTTCATGTGGTGTTGAGGTGTAAAATTGGAAAAAATGTCGCTTTGGCAGTAAAAATTCAGCCGCTGCATTGGCTTGATAGTTTAAGTACTTATTGAAAAGTTCCATATCATTTCAATTGCTCGTTCTATAACCTAGCTTCCTCCGTCAACGGATTGCCATCGAATATTCTTACCCTTCGGATTGATGAACTTCAGTGTATGTAAGAAGTGCGAACACGGTGTCATTATTCTTTCAAGGCTGTCCTGCCGGGGGCGATATCATACCAGTTCATACTTCCACACCGGCCTTGGCGGTTGAGAACCACTTTTTCTAACTGGCCTATATTAAATTATATCTGGGCCTCGTTATTTACAGCGACTTCGTCTGGCAGCATGACTACTCTGCTTTACTGTAAGTAACTGCGGTTTACTCCGTCGTATGAAGCGTATAATTCTAGACTTACAAGAATTGTGTACGCCTGTCTCTCATGCGGTGTTAGTAAAACCGTCTATTCACATAATATCCGGTGTTTAAATATTATGGCGGAATACCCACACAGATTCTCACAAACCCGCGGTTCTTTTAATTTCCGGAATCAGAGTCAATATCAAATCTCACGACGTAAACAAACAGATGGTGATATTATTATTATGTAACGCGGTATACATAGTACAGTCTTCCTATAAGATCGAATCTGGCATGACAATGTAAGTGAGACGAACTGCGGCGATATCAAAAGTGACAACATAAAGTTGTCTAAACAATAGTTCCAAACAGCCCCCTCCGTCAGTATCTCAGATCATCAGTTTGAAGTCCATATATATCATCCTTGAGTCCACTAGAAACTAATTCATTATGCGTTGCAAATCATATGTCATCCCTCACACCTCCGCCATCGGCTGGGACTTCAAGGTCTCAGTCAATCACTACGAGCTATATGATGAGGCTTTAGAAACGAATAATGAAGGCGGGATTACCCTTGTATTATTACATGGCGCAGGTCATCGTAAGTCGCGAATATTTCTACCAGATATTCCTTTTGACATCGAGGTTAGACAAAGAGCTCTTCGAGCCTATGCTAGAAGAACTCTGTAATATCCAGCACACCGAAGAGACTCACAGTACATCATACATTTCGCACGCATGGGCATTGGACTATCCAAGTTACGGAACGTCGTCCATTCTTAACGATGATCAGTTAGGGAAATACCCTAGACATATATGTAAGTGGATTTTATTACAGTTACTGCATATTCTCCTACATCGATTTACAGCTACATTGGATGACATTATTCGATCGATCATGGCCTTGCTGAACTTCGAGCCTATGATAGTTTCCAGGAATCAGAACCTTGTATTTGTAGGCCATTCAGCTGGATGTATTACCGGGTCAGCACAGTGACATAGTAGGAATCTTTACACAGTGTGACTAACATTGTTAACAGCGTAGTCGCTCTTCAGCATATGAAATGCACAGAGACCATTACTTCGGCAATTTTGCTAGATCCTCCATTCCATCTGTCAAAAACGTTTGATGGACCTCCTGGTATTTTAGCATATGTAGAACATACTAAGAAGCGACGTGATATATGGGATTCTAAGGCGGCGGCTGGAAGATGGCTGGCTGCACGACCACCATACAACGCATGGGACCACCGCGTTCTCCGTCTTCATGTCGTGGGTGATAATAACCAACAAGTGGACTGCTTACTCATTCCATATGTTGGATCAGGAATTTGGCTTACGAAGCCTTCCAACGTTCATGTATCCCGAAATAAATGAAGGCGTAACGTTATCCTGCGATCGCGTAAACGAATGCTTTGCTTATAGTTCAACGGGGTACGTGTTTCGTGCAGCAAATGCACTCCGTGGTGTTAGTAGATATGTGCCAATGTATATCTTCTGCGGTTCTTTGAGCCCGTTTCGGTCAGTGGAATATGAGATCTTAGACAATACATCACTCATAATCCCCCTGCAGTCCAGAGCCTGAAACTTGTGACGAAATCAACATGGAACCAAATATAAAGCTTGAAATTGTAGAAGGATTGGGTCACCTTGTACGTGAACTAGGTTTTTACAATAACAGCTGTGATCGATTTTATATTATGTCACAGATGGTTCAAGAGAAGCCACGTCGAGTGGCCGAACTTATTCATCGTGCGGTAAATAAGCGGTCAGCCAAATATGCTGCGGCGAAACTTTAACCGCACGAGGAAATTAACGGGGGCTATGTAATATACTTAGACAAATAGTAGAGTCATTTTGGATAACATATTATGTACCTTCCCAAGTAAAATCATACCAACATGAGCCATGGACAGCGGACCAATGATTTAAAGCGTTGTGTATTGTAATATTTGGCTGTCTTCCTAGGCAGAATCCAGATAATAGATGAAGCCGTAATTATGGCGCGCAGAGTGAAATGAGCATCATATCAAATGTTCAGAAATCTATAATTATGTTGTAAGTAGACCTACTTATTTCTAATAAATAATAAATGTACGAGGTCAAAAAATGGAGAAAATACATACAAACCACTCCGATAATCTACTAAAGAGCGAGCATCGCATCGTAAGTACAATCCAGTGAATCATACTAATTGATCATATACTTACTTATCACTGATCAGACCTGACCGACGGCGATATCTGGCCCTCGCGAGATTCAGGAATTACTAGTAAAATTATTGTTTAAAAGCTGCAAGTGTACATAAAAAGATGTTCGGGGTTTGGGGAGGAAGAGGATGCAGTTGTATTGAAGAGCAGAGGGTGGCGCGGATGGAGGCGCGGAAGCGCCTGGACGCGTATTCCCACACTTGGCTCGTGTGTTAAACGCGCATGTGACGTTAGGCGCTCACTCAGCTCTTGCCAGCTGGCTCGTCTGAAGTCACGTTTATATCGGGAGATCCCATCGAGATATAACAGGGGATACACGACTCCGAGTCCCAGGGATGAAATATGAACGTTGCACAGTGATGGTATCTGTCAAGCTACATTGTGCTGCTGCACGATCCGGGCCCCGCGAAGTGGGATAATCAAGACCTATATGTACCCTCAAACTAAGTAGCTCTACTTGAACTAAGGCTGTCTACACAACACCAAGTAAATGTTCCATAGTATGTAGCAACATTGACATAAAACGCTGGCTCACGATACGTCCGTAACTGGACGTTTTGGATCGAGATTTTAGAAGTCGTAACTGCAGTGATATTACATTCTCGTAAATTGATATCTCAACTTTCAGACCATATGCTACTCACTATAAAGTGCACGAAAGGAGTAGTATTTATCACAATGTAAGTATGCTGTTACGAGTCATCATAAATAATACAACGCGGAACATAGCTGATGGGGTATCTGGAGTCCTACATAAATTAAAATACACACCCGGTGAATATTTGAATCCCAGAATGGTAAGCCCGTCGCAAAGAATAAAATAGCTGCCAGACTCTATTTTAGGATGAGTTTGTCGGAAATTCGTGTGTTTTGAGAATCATTTAATGGTGCCCTCTTATGCATCCATTCAACCTTATCAGTACGGCACAATCGTAAAATATCCCCTTGCCTCTTGTCGTTCCTCTTTCTCTTTCATGAACACTATGCATGAGCACAACTTCCAGCTGGGCGCTTTCAACAATGGCTTGAGTTCGCCTAACAACACTAACGGGAAAATAGACCCTGATCACGATGTCGAGTCCAAGCCTTCCAATACGTCAATCGAATTTCCTGAAGGGGGGCTTCAGGCCTGGTTAGCGGTTCTAGGCGGGTTCGTACTACCACTGACCCAATTTATTAAATCTGACCTATCGTTCAACCATGTCTCAGAACACTCCTAACGTTCTGCACTTTTGGCGTTGTGCAATCATTTGGGGTCTATCAAGACTATTATACAGTTAAGATAAAATTAACGGAATTTAATCCTATATTAATATTTTCATGCAGCGTATTTCACTCACAGAACACTCCCCTTCCGAAATCAGTTGGATTGGCTCTATGCAAGCATTTTTGCTCTTTGCCATAGGCTTACCAGTTGGCAAGCTTTTCGACGCTGGCTATTTTCATCATTGTATTATTGGTGGCTCTATTATTTATTTATTCTCGTGCGTTCCCTCCGGTCTATGGAACCTCAATCCCAACTAATCTGTATAAAGCATCTTCATGCTCTCTCTCGTGCAGCCCCACCACTATTACCAGAATTTCCTTGCACAAGGTGTAGGTATGGGTACTGGAATGGGACTGATGTTTTTGCCGTCCCTTGCTATTACCTCACACTACTTCCATCGAAGGCAGTCGCTCGCAATGGGTATCGTTATTTCAGGTGATAGTTTAATAAAATAGAAGATGAATCACTATTAACTGATCCCCACTTCAAGGATCCGGTCTTGGAGGATGTTTGTACCCCATCCTCTTGAACAATGTCATAGAGCGTGCACGCGGGTTTGGTTGGGCGGTTAGGTACTAATATTATCTTTATAAAATCAGCACATGATTCTCACAAAATCTTTATGTGTTTAACCCAGGGCGGTTGCAATTATGGATCTCGGCCTCCTCGTTATTGCAAATCTTATCATGCGGACACGTCTGCCTCCAAAGAAGCAAGAGTTGAAAGGCTCCGTCGCAATGGAAGTCTTGACTGATATGCCGTATATGATATTCTCACTTGGAACATTCCTCGTACGTGAATTTTTCATCACATCTAGCGCATCCTCACAAAAATTTACCAGATGTTCTTGGGGACTTTTATCCCATGTACGTACATTTAACAGCGAGTGAAAGACCAATCTCTAATATATCCATCAAGTCTTCTATCTTCAACTTTTCGCTAACTTACATAACGTTGATGCACGTTTCACGAAATATGCGGTACGCCAACTAAATATCTTTGCGCGAGCATTTTAACAATTGGTAAATTTGGCATAGATTACAGTCATGAATACAGCTTCAGTTTTTGGACGGACTATTCCCAACCTGTTAGCTGATAAATATGGAACGCTGAACGGTAACCTAGGATATACATGATCGATGATATGCCATAACATTTTGTTTTATGCAGTTATGACCATATCTTCTGTGGTAACGGCTGGCCTGATATTTGCATTATTTGGAGCAACGACTGTTGGAGGCGCCACTGGATTCGCTGTCTGTTATGGATTTTTTTCCGGGGGAGGTTCGATCTATTTTCTACGAAGTTGAGAGTTAACCTACTCATGCTATTACAGTTGTGTCTCTTGCAACACCAACTGCTAGACGGTTTGTAACACATAGCGACTTATCTGACCTTGGGTAAGGATTACACTGTGCCTTTATCTGTTCCAGTGCCTAACGCAAAATACAGAATTCGGCTCGGAATATTGTCGTTTTGTCTTTCGTTTGCACTTTTAACAGGAAATCCAATTGCTGGAGCGATACTGGCGGCACCCCATTACCGCTGGCACCCGACGCTTATATTTGCAGCAGTAAGACTCAACGCTGGCATATTTAACTTACGCTATGCCTTTGCTGACTCTGGAGAACGTCACAGGTGGTCATTTTTTCTGGTTCTATATGCAACATCTTCGTGTGGAAGCAGATTACAAAACGAAAAGGCACGAAGCTTGTCTAGAACGGCAATGCTGAACTTTCGTTGTTGTGTTGTTCAGTACAATTTCTTTTATCAGACATGAATATTGTATCGGCTGCTACACTGGTGACTGGGGAAATATCAAACATGTACTAATCCATATACTTGATCAGGAATAGACTTAGTTCTACTGATTTAAAAAATGAAGAAATTGAAGTTTTTTGAGTGTTTTATACGTTCGTAGATTTCGTGATCCACTACTAGATATAGTGTATCGTTAGTGTACTCATCGATACCCACTTAACATGATTGTTAGCGCGATATAAGTTACTATGCGTAATTAAATTTCATGTGCAAGAGGTAATAATTTTGGTCGAAGTATTACCGTACTCTTCTGACATACCAGGAACAGAAGGAAAGAAGAGAATAATAACTGGAAGAGTAAATGTTCGCTGAGTTGCTGCAGCTGAGTTACGGCGTCAGTGAAGTTATATATGATGTACCGATGGGGGATAAATTGCCGTCGCCGTACTCAAGTGCCGTAGTCTCAACATAACCAAAATTTCATATCCTTTCTCATATATATATACATAACATACTATAGAATAACCCTCCATAGTTTATTTCTCTGTTCCCCTTTCAAAAGTCGCGAAATGGATGATGTTATAGCAATTCCCACGGGTCTAACTACGGCACCGGTTTGAAATTGTGCGCTGAATTCTACTGAAGATCATGTACTATTGCTATTTGTGACAGGAAGACTATGTAAAGAACATGACACAGGTTTCATGTACTGTGTGCAGAGCTATCAGCAAATTTTTACCTTTCCATTGCCTATGCATACTGTCTCTAAATGTTACTAACTTATGTAGGGTAAGGAGCACACAATCCATTGAACATTCGCATTATTAAGGAGAGACTGACAATGGTGTTGATTCGCTGCATAGGCATCCTTATATCATATCAGTAACAAGTAGTTAGCAGAATAGGAGCGCGTAGAAGTTGCGTAGAAGCACGTAGAAAGCACTTCTGTGGCTCTATGAAGCGTGGGAATTGGTGATGCGCACCCAAAGGTTGTGCAAATCTCAAGCAAAACTCGACAAAACTAGTCCAAAGGCGTTCCAGATTTTTTAAGAATTAAATTTGATAGAATATTATGTACAGATAGCTCCTATAAGTGGACGAAATAGTGGCTTAAATGTAAGTATGGCACTGCAAAGTTACGGCACATGTGAAGTACGGCGACGGCAATTTATCCCCCATCGGTACATCATACATTACAGCATCGAGATTTCTAGTCGGACCCCACATCAAGTCGATGCAGCGGCTGCAATTTCACTGCCAAATCGACATTTTTTAATTCCCAAGTACCACATGAACACCACATCAGTTACATCTATTCATGTGGACATGGATTCAGATGGATATTTTAAATGTGCGATTGGACCTCTCCTTACTATAAAAGGGATATAAAAAACCATCAAACTAGATTCGTCTTAAGGGTGGTGAATCCAACAAAGCGGGTTATCTCAACACAGAAGCCTGATGCCGGGCACTGAGATGCCTTTGCCAGGTTCAGGCACTGTTTATCCCATGGTGAATGTTCATCAGGCTTGTACATAGGTTAAGTCAATGTTATGTACAAATCAAATGTGCGGCCCACGCGGGATAAGTTGTGGTCTGATTTGACCTATTGGTTGTGATTGGGGGCGACAACAGTTCCGACCAACACATCCATACTTAGACCAGACATAAGTTCAAGTTTGTATCATAATGGAATCACCGACGAATGATGAAATTGTTAATAGAACATATATATTGATTGATTAAGGACACTAAATATTTCATTGTGATCCCTTTTGTATCATAACAGATAACGACAACTAAGGCGGGTATTAAACCGAAGCGTTATTCAACTCACCATACCATCGGCGCCCCCATGTCTTCCTCAGAGTCAATTGCATTGGCGTGCAGATATATATCTGGTAGGGGCATCGTATATTAATGAAGCACGTATACTAATCACATCGGCACGCAGCGTCAGTCGTGACTTTCTTACTATGGGATCACCTAATCACTATGGCACAAGAAATGCGCACGGTTTGGAACACTAAACGTGCTGGCGTATCAAAGTATATTTTTCAGCTTGGATTTTTCATCAATAGATATGTGGTAGAACTGGGGCTGATTTATGGGGCCTACGGTACTGTTCTATCGCGTACTATTTTATCAAATATGTAACATAACCTCCAAAACCAACAGTTTTTTCCGGTATCTCACCTCTTCATATAACCGTAAGTAATAGTTCTAAATGCACGTATTTCTTTACCGACATCCTCATTAATAGAGGTAAGAACAACCCTAGTAAAATATCAATTTCTTTATAAGCTAACTCACTCCTGTTAGTTGCCGCGCCTTTATCTGGGTTTTAGGCTTGACGGGAGCCACTGTCATCGCCGTGTCCCACTGTACGTATTTGTTTAACAGCATCGAGTACTTATTGAATGTCGTATTCAGTTGTCCTGGTTTTAAAGATCTACAGTTCCTGGGACCGTCGGAAGCTCGTTGGGTACATAATGTTGGCAGCACAAATAATGGTCTTCGCCGTTTTTGCGCCGTTGCTTGCTTTGACTCTTTCCCGCGCTGAAAGTAAGACACTAGTAAATGTCGAGATTCCTGACTGAAAATGCCATTTAAGAGGGAATAACTGCGGTTGTACTCGACGTATGTATTTTGCAAAGACAACTCTCGGTAATGTTGCCGATTGCCATGTCGACGTTGGTAAGAAACTAACTTCGTATTCTTGAAACATTCTTAAGATATCATTTACTAGGTGGCATTTGACACGTTCCTTATCTTATTCACCATCTACAGTGCATTTGAAGAACCGCACGTGCGGAATGTGGAAGTCATCAGAAGGCTACAGACTGACGGCTTCAAGGCTCTGTTTGTTCGTAAAGGCATATCAGTCGTTCGTATCATTCATATCTCACTGCATTTATTGATAGGGATTATGGAGTAATTAAACCATTTATGTATTCTGGTTGGTTACTTTATTCTGACTTTTTGTAGCGCTTCGAATATTGACTGTCGTCGTTACCAGTCTAGGCAATGTAAGTTCTGACTTGTCGACAACCTGCAGATACACTAATGTGAAATCCTTGGGGCGCAGTCAAGCTTTTCTTTGATTATGTTTATGTGAGCTTGGTAGAGCTCTCCTTCGCTATACAACACACTAATATAGTTTCCACCAACAGGACAGTCATTACCTTGTCCACTGCAACAACTTCTCGTTTGCATATGCGACTGGAAGGTCTTAAATTGCTCTCCGCACCAGGGCTGTTTCAGACTAGTAATGGAGTAACTGTGATGACCCGTACTAGTGTGGAATTATAGTAGTGATTCAGTAGTGAGAACAAAGTGAGGATGTCGAATATATATTTCTTTTATTATTGCCAGTATATGGCGTTTAAAGTACACATTTAATGATACGTGCGCCACTTTTACTCGGCAGCGCTACTTTCTCAGGGCATTTTCCGCGCTACCTTCCCAGTCATCAGCACAGCTTTTCCTGGTTGTCCGCGCGACTTTCTCATTTCTCCGCACGATTTTTCACTCTGATGTCATCTTTTTGAGGTTTTGCACGCAGCTTTCTTGCTGTTGCGCAATTTTCAAGGTTGTTAATATGCAATCTAAATGTAATAGAAGATGTGTCTGTATTCATTGCACTAGCCTATATTACATACATGATTCGGAATCAAGATAAAATAAACATAATAGTACTACTGTACATATGAGTCAGAGGAATAATTCAAACACGGTGATCAGATATATATCAGAGAGGTACACAGATAAACTGGAAATTTAAATTATGCAAGTACATAAGTGATAATTATATGATGTACTTATGCAATAAACGAATGGTTTCATTGAGCCAAACAGCGACGACGCGAGATACCCGCCGTGATAGGATGAAACCTGGAGAAATAATAATTACATTCATTATTGAAGTGATAATGTATCTATTCCAGCGGTTAGGGTTGAGGTTGTCTCATTGGACACGTTACCATATCACGGTGCGGGCGTTGTGGTCGTAACGAACACCGTGGAATGCTGGAGAGGGTGACATCGTTGCGGCGGTGTTGCCGGGCCGCGGCAAGGTGAGTACTGTAGTGAGTGTACGTGTTTACAGTGGTAGCTGACGCGCTGGAGCAGTTGACACTGGTACGTGCATGGGGTGAAGTTCGTCTGTTCAACAGGAAGGGTGAAGATGAAGGGTGCACTCACCAGTGGCACAGACCCCGAAACTCCGAGAGCGCGGCCATCGACTCGACATGATGAATATGTTAGGCCATGACTGTGGTGTTGTCCACTGGCTAGTGTTCGCTCTACGTAGCAGGAGTTGTGTGATGAACCGGGGCTTATGCGCTGGAGCACTTGATACCAGTTACATGCACGGGGGTGAAGTTCGTTTTGTTCACGAGAAAGGGTGATTTGAGGGTGATGATGAAGGGTATCAAAGTACTTACTAGTGGCACAGAGCCCGAGGTTTGGAGAGGGTACCGTCGGCATCGATGTGATGAATATGTTAGGCTATGGCTGTGGTGTTGGCAAATCGCCCATGTTCGCTTTATGTTGCAGCTGAGTGGTGGCAGCAAGTTTTAACACTCTAACTAGTCTATTGTGTGAGCACCATGCTCAAAAATAGGGTGAGTGCCAGTCCCCACCTCAGCCAGAGTTGCACTCATATACACTCAGTAACTACAACTTATAT
>JASFCZ010000346.1:0-11092 GCA_036937155.1 Cyathus pygmaeus
ATGGGGCGGTTACTACTATACCTTTCTGCAAACCTCGCTGAACGTCCGGACATTATACCGAATATCATCTCTTACCCGGTTTTCCCATTTGTTCATCCAAATACCTTCCGGACAAAACCCTTCCTTGAATTCCTGCAGGGAATGGACTATATCTGACAACCTGATGGTAGTAGGAGATCTCTTGCAGATCGTACACCTTTTAGAGTGTTCAGAGAGACTAGAGCGTGATCTGAGCAAAACATCTTTCCATTGTTCTTTATAAAGGGCCTAGGGATGGAAAATGAGTTTAGGCAACAGCATTAATAACAACTCATTACCCAGAAACCCTGTTTCTCAACCGGAAAGGAAAATATCGTCTCGGAAAGCGGCGTACAAGCAAACAGAGGGGCGGCTATATCCAAGACGTCACTATAATCGTGCTCAATCGCAAATTCGAAGATGTCGATCAACTCCATTTCTGACTCGTCGTGTTTTATGTGTCGGAGGGTCCCTATACTGAGTGGCGCATGATTTTTCACGAGATACAACATGTGCGATCGACATGCCACTTGACAAATGTAGACCATGTACTTCTCAGCAGCTTTGGCGAGCTTCAGTACAGTCTCGACAGGTACATTGAGGAGTACTGGTGTATTAGGGGGATACACGAACTGGAACAGCAGTTCGAGAGTCTTCGAATCTTCTTGTAGTTTAATGGTGTAATCGACATTGGCATCGGAAGGTGGGAATCTACCAGTTTTGGATGCTAGATTGTGCTTGTGCAGTGCGAACATGACGCCGTCGCTAGACTGGAAGGTGACGTCGGCGCTGGCAGCTTTGTTAACTAAAATTGGTTGGTAGGAGGTTAAGTACTATCTTCGAGTATGGATTGTGTGCACTTACACTTATCAGACCATTTAGTAGTGGAGTCGGACATGGTTGTGAGTGGGTGAGGATAGCGATGTCGATGGTCGACCCGTATTTTATATGTTTTTCTGAATAGGATCGCGAGTCGTGAGTCGTGATTCTGATTCAATCTGTCAATGATTCAAATTTTAATTGTCCGATCGCAAAGTCTATTCCTCGGATGGCACTTAAAATTAGCTCTATTCTACCACTGTGGTAGGCGCAACACTTGAGCCAGTCTCGTGGCAGGAAATGCAGTGTCCCAAGAACTTAGCGCAGGAGAGGAGGGGGAGGGAAGCGCGAGGGAAGTGCGACGTTGAACCCAAAACGGAATGTTTATGTTGGTGATTGTTTGGCTGCACATTGAGACGCAGGCAGACGCGCAATGTCTCTTCCAGCGTCCTTCTTCATCTCATCCATCTTCTGACTTCATCACCTTCTTCCTCCCACTCATGTCTCTCAGCTTATTCCATCCAAATACACCCTTCGGAAGTCATATACACGAGACGAAGGGGAACCCACTAACGGTCAGACCCACGGGCAAACACAACTTCGAGTCTTCGACAAACGTGCTCTACAGTAATCCGGGGAAGTTGAGCTGGTAGTCCACACCGTGATGACGACAGCTCCCAATGTACGCGGTGCTCGAGAACGTCGCATATGGGTTTTGGATATGTGGTTCTGCTCACCTAAGTTAGGAAGCGGGGACGTGACGGTAGTGCCAGGAGCCACCATCGTACCACCTACTGCCATGACTATTGTCAACTCGTTACTCCACACCTAGTCACCCCACCCGGCAACGATGGTGGAGGCGGACGTTCGCCGCGTCGTTCACTTTGCAAGGCGTGGATCGTAGAGTTGGACGCACTTCCTCGTCTACTCGCTCTACTCCGTCGGGTGTGTCTCACACAGGGTACGGCCCCGGTCCACGCACCTGCACCTGGCCACCTTCCCGCCTACCTGGTCAGTGGATACACCTGCGCGTAAAGTTCGTCACCTTCCTTCTTTTGCCTTCCTTCATTCCCTTTCCTCGTCCCGCCCCCTTCCTGCCCTTCCTGGCCCTTCCTCTCCCCGCCCGTTATGCCCCATACTCACGCCATTCCACAGCTCACAGACTAGCTCAAATCCAGCGCCCACGACAGGCTCGAATGGCCCTCGTCCAGCGTCACCCATATCAAGTAGCCTGCCGAGGGGAGTTCATAATTTCCCACTCCTCTTCCTCAGGCATCAATGGAAGGAAGCCAGAAAGGGAGGACAGTGAATGCCGGGGGTTACGTGTATGGTAAACGATAGAGGCTTAGAGCATACGCCTAGGATCGAGGGTTTCCCTATTTTCTTCGTTGTTCGTTTTTCGACCTCTGGTTTACGGGTATGTTTTTGTTTAGGTACCACATGATGAACCTGCCCTGTCGATCTTGGGTGGATGGTCTTCTACTACTGGCAATAGCAACGATATGGGGACGTCATTTCTCTCATTTGGCAGCTGCAGGCAGAGATGATGTTATGATTGCAGCTTTTGCTTTGCGGGTCAGGCATGCGTGTTCGATGGCTGCTGCGGAACGTGCTTGTTCGGGCGCAAGTCCCTCATCCTTCGTTTTGGCGGGATCCAGTGGCCAGCGTGCACAATGCCAGTGGGTGGTGGGTGGTGTTAATTTTTCAGTCTCCCAACTCGGACGTCTTGTCGTTCACACCTCCATCTCACTTCCCTTCCTTCTTGCATGATGGGCCTGGGACAGTGCTCGATTGTGGGTGCAGCCTTGGATTGTCCTGGCCGTGTACCCAATCATTGCCCGTACTCAGTATCTCCTATCGTCCTACTTTGCACCTTTTTCATTTCCCCTTCCATGGAGGCAGGGTCTGGAGAGGTACTGGAGTTGGGGGTGATAGTGTCTCTACGTGTCATCAAATCCTACGGCCACCACGTCTGGACTCACCTATATCAAGCAACGTCCTGACGGCATGGGCAATGGGCGTGTGTTCAACGTTCGATGCCTGGTGTCCGCACCCAGTTGAGCAAGTTACTTCCAAGCTCGGTTTGGGCCAGGGGCGCGTGTTCTACTCACGGGCTGGGGTATGCAAAGTTCCTGCCACTCGTTGGTTGCTCGTTCTTCCTGCCGCGTCTTGCGAGCGTTCGATAGAGGCAATGCGGGGGTTGTACTGGTGGCTAGTCAAGACGTCACTGTGTTCGCTCTTCGTGCGTGTCCTCTATCCTCTGTCTTCACTTCGTTCCACGCTTGCTCTCCGTCAATATGTACATTGTATGTGCAATGACGGCGGTGTGATGACCCCCACCCACCATCTTGCTCACACTACTTTCATTGTTCTGTGTGTGTTCGACGGAGGCGGTGTGCTGGAGCGCTTCACTGGCCTCCCCGCTCGTTGGACCTCTCGCCATCGCTGTGTCCGGGCTGGGACGCGTTTTCGAAGTTGCTTATGGATTCTTCCACTAGACTTCTCTCTTAAATTTCCAGCTCTTCACAGTCCAGCTCTTCGTCACCAGGTCTGGCCTGGGACATGGAGGCGGGCATGTGTTGCGGTGGAGGTTCAGTGTTCGACACTCGTTTGATTCCATGCTATCGTGTTCGATGGCGGCCTGCCTGTATGGTGCTAGTGTGGTGGTTTGGCTTGGTGTCTCCGCTTGGCTGACTTCGTGAGGCCGTTTCGTCTTTCGTCTTTCGTCTTTCGTTCTGATTGGTCTGGGACGCGTGGTTCGATGGCCTACTATTCAATCCACCAACGTCCACATGGGAAGTGGGATACCTTTGTCTCCCATCTCTTTCTCGGATTCAAAGACGATACGGGGAGGAGAAAGAAGAACGCAAGGAATGCTGAGGACCATAACGCTGGTGGATGCACCATGTTCATTGTTTTCACGCGGGGTGAATATGCCTATGCCTGTAGTTGAGGAGATGGTGTAAACCCTTTACCCTTCCTGCTTTCGCCGTGTTTCATTTCCACTTCCTTCTTTTTTCTTGGTGGTTTCGGCGGTACTGCGGTTGTTCGCTGTATCGATCACAGTAATGTTCTTCCAGCTAGGAGTTTCATCCCTTCGCTCATGTCGGATTGCGTTGCTTCCTCCAGTTTGTGATCGATGACAGCTGTGGGCTGTGGTTGTGCTCACTGCTGGTATGGTGATGTCTCCACTGGGCTGACTTCTTGCTGTCGTTTCTTCCTTCGTTTTGAGTTTTGGTGGGTCTGGGACGCGTGTTCAGTGGCGGCCGCGGGTCTGTATTGGTTATGTGTTTTCCTCACTTGGTTGTTCTACTTCCTTGCCATTCCTTCCCTCGTTCAGGCGGTGTCTGGCGCACGTTCGCTGGAAGCTCAGATGTGGTGTGGTGTCTGGCGCGCGTTCGCTGGAAGTTCAGATGTGGTGTGGTGTATGTCTTCACTCGCTTCACTTCTTACTTGCGTTACTGCCTTCTTCTTGCAGGATCTAGTCGTGTTCGCCGTTTGCTGGATCTGGTCTGCGTGTTCGATGGCAGTTGAGGGCTGGTGCGTGGTGCTAGTTCTGTGGTTTCCGAACTCGGACGTGTTGTCATTCAAACCTCCACCTCGCCTTCCTTCCTTCTCGTTTGGTGGGCCTGGGACAGTGTTCACTCGCGAGTGGAGCCTTGGGGTGTACCCAATCGTAGCTCCTGTCGTCTATGCTTGCACCAATTCATTTCTTCCTTCGATGGCGGTGGTTGTACTGGAGGGGGAGGTGGTACCCCACAGTTCCAGCTCGCCTTGTTTCCTTCGTTTAACAGGGTCGTGCACGCACGGGGTCAATGATAAAAGGGACAGGGGTTACTGGGACCCCAGCGGATTCAGCCCTGTCTCTCATATCCATTCCTGGTTTTGCCGCTTCACTTCGTTTTGTGAAATTGTGTGCGTCTGGGACGTTGTGTTTGATGGTGGCTGCGGGATGGTGGTGTCCCACTCGAACTCCTCGTCGTTCATACCCTGCCAGGCTGATATGCGTACTTATCGATTGGGCTGTGCCCATACTCAACGACTGCCATAAACTTCCTCATAGCGTTTATTCAATTTCCCGCCTTCGGAATCTGGGACGCGTTGCCAATAGTCATGGTGGCTGGGGTTGTACTAATAGTGACCGCACGCAGTTAACTTCTGGCTCACATAAGCGACAAGAGCTGAGGTTGTCTTCAAGGCGGTGTGTCGTGCCATCTAGCTCGTTTCTACTTCGTTGCGGGCCGCGACTGTGGTACTGTATGTTGTGGGAGGGGAGCAGTGGGGTAGTTTGGTCATTGGTGTCCGCACTCATTTCAGCGTTACTGCCGTCACTCTGGGTCTGGTATGCGTGCGACGAAGGCATACCTACTCGCGTTCTATACATCCCCCGTTTTTGATTTATGATGCCAGTTCGATGGAAGTTGCAGGCTGGGATTATCCTAGCGGGGACCGCACTCTTCCTCGCCTTCACCCTTGGTTCTGCGGGTCGGTCGATGGCAATGGTGATTATCACCGGCCTCCTGGTTCGATTTTCTTCGTTTCAGGTCTGTCTGGGTATGCGTGCTCGATAGGTGCTGTAGGCAGGTTCTGGTTGTCCTCGCTTGGTTGACTTCTTGCTCTTGTTACTTGTCCCTTTCTTCGTTTTGGGTGTGGGACACGCGTCTGATGATGCAGCAGGCGATGATGCTGATGTGTGGTGTTCACTCTCAACCGCTTACTGCCTCCTTTTTCAGTCAGGTATACGCGTGACGACCACACTCATCCTGTCTCTTATAGAGTTACGTGACTGCAAGCTTGCCTTCATTGCCTTTCGCTTTCGTTTCATGTGGGCAGCTGGCAAACGATGCCTATTCATTCCTGTGCTTCGCCTTTGGCTGCCCTCCTGGCTCGCTCGGACATACACACATACACGATAGACGAAGATGGTCTGGGGTGTCGTCCTTTCCCTCTTTCTACCTTGTTGCGACGTCGATTCTCCTTCAATCATTCTCGTGGTTGTGTGTATGCTGTCGACATCGTTTTAGAGACATACCCTTCTCTCCAATACATCATGAAGTCCATTGCATCTATTCTCAAACGGTTAGTGATTCGCTACTCATTCACGCATATCCTCTCTTCCGTTTGGACATCTCAGCTACCCTCAACGGCAGTGACGTGGGTCGGTGCTTCTCTTTTTACAAATTCTCTCTCCCTTCTAAATGGGTCTTTCACTAGTCTTTCACCAAACTGCAGGAGTCCGGGGCAGCAGCAGCAGGACACCGTGTAGGGATATGGATGATCTATATATAACTCCGTCCCATTGCCCGTCCGTACTATCCTCAGTCCCTACATATCTTATAAATGCAATGCAATGCATCAAGTTGAAGGATCTATGTGAACTACTATTTAAATTTCCCCAATCTGAAGGTCATTTACCGGCCCAGTCTCGTTATCCCCGCACTGCTGTTGCCGGAGGCGGCAATGCCATCATGGTAATGAGATTATCATATGTTGGAGGCAGTTCTGACACGATATGACCATCATCTCTATGCTGTACGATCGTCCTTCCCAGAGAATCAAAAGCTAGTATGTCTCCTGGATTTGCATTTATGAGAGATGGCTGAAACGCAAGAGCAGGAGGAGGTCCGGGAATATCCTGCACCGAACTACGATCTCCAGTATTCGTATTTATCATACTTTGAAATCGAGGGCGTTGAAATACAGTGACAGGACGAGAGTTAATGGCTTGTGTTAAACGTTCCTGCGAGGGGGTGTCGACCGTTTGAGACCTTTTCTGGTTGGCTGGCGCTAGAGGGGTGTTGAAAGGAAAATTTTGATTGTGTTCATATTCATCCTCTACTGGAAATGCATTGGGCACCTCTCGGAGCGTCTGTCGTTGCCATTTCTTGTACCGCCATGTGATACCACCCACTAAAAATAACAGAGTTACTAATCCTGTACAAATGGCAACGACAACGTTACGTTTGAACTTTGACTTATTTTCACCAGTTGCTTTGGCCGAAGCAGAAGGAACGCCTAGGCTGTCACTGGAAACTGGCGTGGGAAATTTAGGATCCCCTGGGACCATTGAGAACTTGGATCCAGCTGAAGATGATCCAGTAACAGGTGAACCAGATGACGATACCACTGGGGAGGAGGTCGATCCAGAGGTAGTAGGTGACCCAGCAGGTGACCCGGAGATAGGTGAGCCAGAGATGAGTGCTCCAGAAGAGGCAAGCTCCGTGACTCCTGTAGAGGATGAACCACTTGCCATAATACTGGGGCTTGGTGATCCCATAGTGGCTGGCAACTCGGTGATGGTGTCTACATCACTACCGTCTGTCGACTTTCCGCTAGAGCTAAACTTCCCGTTACAAGAAGTGTCCGTAGATCCTAAAAGGAATAAATTAACATTTCATTTCATTTCAATGACTTATTTTACATACATACCTGTGGTGGAGAAAATAGGAGTCCCATCTGCCCAGTTCCCTTGTCTAGGTACATATATCATGAGTTCCTCTCATCTACATTTATAAAACGAGAACTAACGCATCGCTGACGGCAACTGGGTGATGATGTGGTTATTATATGTCAAGAATGAATGTAAGAAAGTCATACTTAACAACTTTGTTCCGGGGTCAGCCCCGTCGATATAAGTAAAGGTATTATCTCCCTTAGCAATAGTGACATTTTGAACATCCGGCAGATTTAGGGAAGTAACGACGATAGTGTATGGCTGAACCCCCCCTGTCATGGTCAACTGGACTGGTTCACATGTACTTAAGGTTCCCGTAACATTTGTGCTGACTATGAAGGGACCCTGATTTGCTGAGGAAAGTGGTTGAGCCGTAGCTATAGGACGGATTACAGAAGTCATTGAGGATACTGGTTGTGAGAAACCGACAGATGGAGTGCTCGATGGTACGGCAGTTACTGTGGACGACTCGGGAAACCCCGACTCGGATGATGGATTTTGGCTGCTTAAAGTTGAAATAGGAGAATTTATGTGGCATACACCTGTAGCGTGTTACTTATAAGTTCTATTAATCTTATACTGGGAACTTAGAAGTGACAATAGGAATGAGAACACACCGGAAACCGTGTACAAGAAGTCAGTGTGGCCTCCACTCTGTCCGCTCGCATCTATCACAACAAGTAATAGTTGTGTTCCTTGCAGAATGCGTGAGATTAATAAGCAACATTAAATACGTTTGTGACAAAGAAAGGCACCTGCTGGATAGATGACTCTCCATTGAAGGTTGTCACTTGACGAACCGAGGAGTGTCGTTGTAGGCTTGCCACCGACTACAAATTCTTGCATGTAATATGGAGCTTTCCCATTGCCAATAAGCGTTATTGTGAAAAGTTCACATGCCTGAAGGGTTGTTTGATTTTTAGGCTATAAGGAAAGGTGTTATGTCATGGCACGAAGAAATAAAATACGATTACAACTTACAATACCTGTAAACTCCCATTTGAAGTTTCCTTCAGTAGATATTTGAGCTAATATTGAGTGAATGAATGTGAAGTAAATGAGTGTTATGGTTAGAAATCTCATGTCAAATCGTTTTAGTGATCGGGGGATAGAGGAAACAGTTGAAGCTAACACAGAAGCCATTTTTACGAAGATACTTTCTAGTATGGCTGCGAATGATGGATTTGTTAGATTTACGTACTTATTGCATATCAGATATATATAGTACGGCCTCTCAGTGAATTTATTGATGGATATTGGTATAACAACTGTTACTAGTACACCAACATCAAGAAGCCAACTCGAGTTTAATAACAATCAGAATCATGATACGAATGACCACTATGGTTAGTAGTACTTAGTAGGACTACTTACACTTGAATCATAATCCAGAAACCTTTTCAGTCACGAATCAGTGCCAAGTGGTAAAGTCTACACAGCTTCCATCTCCAGAAGTTGTACATTGACAATTTCGATGCCATGCAGCATCGGAACAGCGTACCTTTAAAAATAAATATCTCTCCGCAACATCTTCGGACATTTTCTGCATGATATCACTGTAATAATCTTAGACTAATATGTACAAGTAATGTGTTACCGAGGATGCTGTAATACCGCCTGGTAATTGCAGCTTATGGATGAGGTGCATGTATGCCCTTTTACGACGGTCAGTTGAAAGGTCGGGTTTACTTTATGTAAGAAAGTTGAAGTTCTTTGTTGATGTTAGGCGCTGTGCGCTTAGCTGCGCGAGCGCCTTACCTACTCGTAGCCGAGCGGAAGATGCCGATTCCGCTGTCGCGTTCCTGCCTCGTCTCTTGCTCTTCTCCGACATTGATTCATCCCCCCAACTTCCTCTTTACTTTCCCCATTGTCCCTCTGTCTGTGCCTTCTGCCTTTACCCTCTAAGTCTACCATCATGATATTAGCATCCTTGAAACCTGCCTCTCCATGCTCTCTTCAAGGGAGCTCAGGCCGAGAAGGCAAGAGGTTCTGGATAATATGCTCACTCCTACGTTCACCGTGCTCAAGAACATAACCATGGTACTTCACCTCGAGGAAGGGAGGATTTTGCACCAGAAGCAGCCTTTCGGGGAGGTATGCGTGGAGCGAGGAATGGGCTGGAATGGGATGATGTGATGTTTTCCCCCCATCGTCCCATTCCTTCGCTTCCTATCCCCTACACCTGTATCGTGCACTCCAGCTCCCTCCCCTTGTGTCCCTGCCTCGTCCCTACTACATCCATTCAGACCTTGTAAGTTGTCCACTGATGTTCCGTCCATCAACGTCCAGATAGAGAGTAGAAAGTGGATGGCCACAGATATCTCCTGGGGACTCTCGGAGAAGGAGGGGACGGAGTGGAGTGCTATACGCTGAACCATGTCGTCGTGTTGGCAATGCGGCTGCGGGTTTGGGACACAGTTCTATGTTGACATACTGCTGGTCGGGTCACGGGTGTCGTAAATTGTAATGTCCTCACTTGGTCGATTCCTTCATCGCGTCAGTGGGACGCGTTTCTCCGTCGCGCTGGTGGGTTGAGTGTTGATAGCAGGCATTCCGACGTCTGGGACGCGAGTTCGATGCCAGCCGTGGGCTGGGGCTTGGGGGCTGGTAGTGGTATGACTTCCGCACTCCTGGTTCACTTGCACACATCAAAATTGCCTTCTCCCTTGCTACCTTTTGGCAGGGCGTATGGTTGCAATGGGCTTGGGTTGGTTGTTTTAGTGGTGTCTCCACTTGGTGGACATCTTACTACCTCGTCTCATTCTTCGTTTTTTAGGCGGGGACCAGGCCCTGTCGCTACAGCTGTGATGAGCTGTCCTTACTCGCTCCAAATACTTGTTGCGTTACTGTCTTCGTTTAGTGGGATCTGGGACGCGTGTTCCATGGAGATTTCGATTCCACGCTCTATTGCCTTTGTGCGGGTTACTTCCTGTTAGGGGCGTGTGTTCGATGGTAGCGCCGACTGGCTGATGCAAGGCTAATGCTGGTTCTGGCTGTCTTCTCATGGACATTGATGTCTGGGACGCGTGTTACATGGGTGCAGTGGGCAGGGCTGCACACTAAGTGGTGCCTCCACTCGAACTTCCTGTCGTTCACACCTGTTTGCGTCACTTCCTTCCTTGGGACACGTGCTCAATCGAGGCTAGGGTTACAATGTAAGTGTCTTCATGTAGTTGGCAGCAGGCTGGTGATTTCCCCTTGGTTGCCGTCCTGGCCCGTTTTCCACTTTGGAACACACACATAATAGTCCATGTAGTGGTTCCGTCCCCTTTTCTGTCTTTTGATGTCCATCGTACATAGTTACAATCATTTGTGTATGGAAAAAGTCGGAAATTATCCTTAATTGCGCGCGCCTCACAGATTGTGGAAGTCTATCGCAAATGTTAACATCATCTTATATCCTCAGGCTGCGAAGCTAAGGCGAACTTCTGCATTGTAGGTGACATCCATTGGTGATAGCGGCCATTTAAATACGTTGGGAATAGAGAGTCGATAAGTATCGCTCGACTATTGTTCTACAGTAGGAGAATAGAGTTACAGCTAGGCCATCATCGGAAGCTGAGCTCGGTTGATATAAAGTTTATGAAATCTATGCTTGCACAAGAGGCCTGTTTGTACATCGATGAACTTCAAGATGAGCTTTTTACCCAGAGAGGGGTGATGGTTTCGGAGGCTACAATTTTGCGGACCCTCAGGCAAGGGGGTGCACGAAAAAAAATAAAGGACCTGGGGTCGATTCTTTCGAAACCACCCGGTGGACCCCCCCCCCCCCCTAAAATTATGACGTAGTTGTGACTAAAA
>JASFCZ010000347.1:0-11083 GCA_036937155.1 Cyathus pygmaeus
CAACCGACATGAGGCCCTCTGGTGCTCGCCTTGACAGGTTAGACCTGAGGCTCTTAGGGAAGGTACATGTATCTATCGTGCCTCACGCTCTCCTTCTTGTGATTCCTACTACTTCCTTTACTACATCCCACTCTTTCCCTACATATGTTCGCATTCTTGCCCTCTTCTCGCTGGTCCTCGTCTGTTGACTAAGGTTTCGAGGATTGTGGATGTTACCGGGCATTTATGGGAGTGATTGATGGTGGTGGGGGGCAACGATGGATTAGAGACGTTTATCGTGGGGTTCCAGGAGAGTAGCGGCAGTATGAAGATGTGTAGTTTGTATCGAAATTCTGTTTCTTCTTCTTTAGGTTTTCACTCTGTTTCATCTCTATCTTATTTCATATCCATCTTCCTTCGTTGCTCGCCATCTACAGCTTTCACCTTCCTCATTCTCACATCTCTCGATCTTCTTAACATCCGCATTTTCGTGTTCACGTGTGCTTCCATTCCACCTTCCTTCCGTCCCGAATGTCGTCGTGGACCAGTAGCGAACTGTTTGCGCGGTACTTTACCTACCTTCTCATCTAATTATGTCCTATGTTTATCTAGTGGTGACTCGTGAGTTCACGAAATGAAACTATATAGGACACCGAGGTTATTGTACAAATACTGAAAGACTAGAAGACATGTAAATGTAAGGAGTTACATCATAGTTATATACACTTGGGTCAGCTCTTTGTCACCTCTGCTCCCTTATTACAACTCCTCAAATCGGTCCACATCGTCTTCCAGGTCAGTGTTGTTGGTGAAATTGTTGTCGTCTATGTTAGTGTGTGTGATATGTTCCCAATCGTCTTCAATAATATCAAGTTGTCTGTATTTTTCCCACCGGAGGTTGTGTTTCTCACGAGCATACTTTGTTAGGTACCGATTCCCCTCCCAGGACTTGTAATCCTCCATGACAGTAACTCCAATCCAAGCAAGAGATGAAATTTTGTGTCGATCATTATTCAATTCTTGGATCTTGTAGTAATTTGGAGCTGATATGTGGACCTCGTGCATGGTCTTTAAGCAGGTAAGATTCATATCCTCCATGTATTTGAAGCAATCTGTATAATAATTATGTTCAGATATAAATATAGAGAATAAGCTGATGTGATACCTTGTCTAATAAAGGAAAATTCAGGAACTCCAAGCAATCGACATACACCAGATGGTGACACACCACACACATTGTAGAGATCATTGAGTGCTTCGTAGAGGATATTATCCCAACTCGTTACATAAGGTGAGAGTTCCATGGATAAAGAAAGGCCAAGTCTAAATGAAGCAAATGATTCCGAAAGTTTTTTTGCTCCTGTTTTGTCCAGTGACAAGTACGGATCAACCCTTCGATCCCAATCATCCATGTAACAGTTGGATACAAATAAATAAATCTCCGCTTGAGGGTTGGCTTCAATGTATTTTGCAAGTTGATCATAATCAATGTCAATATGTACATGGATCCATACTGTGGATACTATGACAATAGTACACTTGGGTCAGCATATCTGTAACTATATTCATTCTGGTATGTCCAATAACGAACCTATTCCCAGATTCACCGTAGCATAAGTCTTAATATTGTTTGGCCACCATCTCATTGTCGGTACTTGAGCAAGAAAACTGCGATATGTTTCATTGTTGATAGAGTAATCATGGGTAATCATAATAAACTCGCATTTGGTCTTGATAATTTCATTAACATTCAACTTTATGCTACAAATATATTCAGTGCTTTAATCTTCGTAGGAGATATCATTATTACCATGTAAAGTCTTCCATGTTGTGATCCAGATATCTGGTAAATTCTTTTTTTTCATCATATATTGTATCATCTGTAAAATCGAGCTTAAAGGTTTGTTGAACTTTCAATGTGGAGATTATCATGTCATATGCATCTATGTCAAACATTGGCAATGAATTGTTCTGGCCCCCATATTTGATTAGTATTCCAACTGGGCAGCCAATGCTGATGACATCTTGCATACTCCAATTGAATTTCTGTCGGAAATCCATCTTGATCCCAATTAACAGTGAATGCCATGTGGATATGAGTTTTGCTGCTTGAATTTGCGGATCTTGCAAGCATTGATTTATGTTGGACATCAACTGTGTCAAGGGACTCAGAAGTCGAAATATACTACTTTGTATGAGGGCACTTTCATCCACAGGTGCAGTGGAGACTTGGCTATCAACCTATCATGATGTTGAAAGTTATTTGGCAGTTGGTTAGGGTTACTGATTTACTTACTGATACTACAGCCCGAATCTTTCCATATGAGTTAAGGTAGAAGTTTGTTCGGCAAGCATAAGCTCCCCATTTATCTACAACTGTTTGATGCAAATTATATGAAGCGTTATACAATTCATGGTAATATTCATCATTATTTGTCTGCTGCGCCAAATATTTGATAGTGTCCTGTTGCAGGGGAACTGGTCAGATATAATTACTTATGTTTGATAACAGTTGGCACCATGTAGTCTGCGACCTAAATACTTTCACTGGTTAAAACTGGATCCCATGTGCAATTAAATGATGAAAAACCTACATATCCCATAATGAACATAGAGCATTGAATTGGGTCCTGTGGAAGTACGTAGTTCCGAAATCCTTGATATATTTCTGAAACAAAATCAAAACTTGTGCAATCTGGAGTGTCAACTCCTAGATATCTACGAACCATCATGAAATATAATGCCGACATGATCATCTGACATACATATGCCAAAGACTTGAGCAATCATAGGATTCCTGGAGTCAGATAAGTAAGGAGAATTGGGTTATTAAAGTACATGCGTACCATAATTTAGAATGAATTTTCATTTCTGCTCTGAGTCTCTGTAGATTCTTTAGCCTTATCAGTATGACTTCTGAAAGGGATAATGGATATATCAATGAGCTTACGTCATTCTGGCTTTGTCTACTGTAGATTCTTGCTACTTTCTTCTCGGTTTCTCCAGATACAGTTACTTGATATTCGTTGTAGCCGTTCCCGCGATATCTATCTGTTGCAGTATTGTTGATCTGCTCCAGAAGTCTGATATCTCCACGAGGGATACGGCGAAACTTTGTAAAGTATGTAAGATATTTCAGATTCACTGTTAGTGGGAATCTCACATTTGGGTTTTCATACTCAGTGTACTTCTTTTCAATGTCTACACAAAGATCAGAATATAAGGGGAAGAATGTGAATACAAAGTGACCGAAAGGAAACATACATGCTTTGGTTTGAATATTCAGATTGATGTCGATAAAATTGCTGTTCCGGATAAAGAAGTCCTTCGCTCCGGTGAAGTAATGTGACATGTCTTTAAGAGAGCTACAAAGATCGCAATTGATGAAGCTGAGAGGTCAACGGAAATACTGATTGTGCGAGAATGACGGATACTGATCAACGACCAACGGGGAAAAGACAGCGTCAAAGCTGTGGGCCCAGCATTCTTTTATACTCATGTGCGCGCTCAAAAAGGATCGGCTTTAATTAGATACTTATTGAAACCGAGGCTTCTGTTCATCTTTCCGGTGCTCTGCTGTGCGGTGCTCGAGGGAACGGATGGTGTGAACATATATATATATTGGACGTTATGATTGTACCTCGGATGTCATACGCTCCTTCGTTCTCTTCGGAAAGTCAGCGTGCACGTTCGAACAAGTAAATAATATCACACGTTCTATTTCAAAAAAAAACCTCCTTCCTCTCGCTTCATATCATCCGACCATGCTCAACTCGGGGTACAACTCAACCAAACGTTAATGCTGGTTCGGATAAGTGAACAATGGCGTACTATCTATTTCGAAACAGTCCCCCCTTCTTCCTCTTCTCTCTTAATATCATCCCCATCGCGCTACGGCCTACTCCTATCCAAAAGGCTGAACTGACGGTATTGATATAGATGGCCGTCGTTTGCCACTGCTCGTGCAGTATGCTCGAACCGAAACTGATGAATTGCAAACGTTCAGCGCCCACATCCGAACATGTGAATGTAACTTACCTTCTGCTTCGAAGCCGGACTCTCTTCTTATCATGCAGCCAATCCCATCGTTTTACAGCTACTCCCAACCTTGAAAGCTAGATCGACAGCCTAACATCAATGTTGACGCAGAGTCCGTCTGTCGTCGTATATTCGTTCCATTTGGTAGGATTGGAATTACAGCCTAATCCCAACCTGAAGGCTGAAACGACAACCAAACGGCGATGATGATGTAGAAAAGGCGGTCGTTTGTCACTTCTCGTTCGGTAGGACTCGAACCCGAACCGAAAATTGGACACTTTCAGCGCGCATGTTCGAACATGTTAATATGACTTACCTTCTGATTTCAAGTAGGCCTCGTTCCTCTCTCCTCGTATCATCCAGCGAAGCCCATCGTCACATTACAGCTACTCCCATCCCAAACGCTGAAGCGACAACCTAAAGTCGACGTTGATGTTGATGTAGGGACGATCCTAAGGTCGTTCGTGCCCGACAGTTCTGTTCGTAATGTTTCTACTGTTGAGGAAGAAACATAGTGTGTGCGGAGTGCGTTTGGCGCAAGTCCTGTGCTCTTTTCGATCTTGGTGGTGAACACGAACTGAGGAAATGGAAATGCTCAGCGCGCATGTTCGAACATGTTGAGACACCGCACATACCTTTTGGCTCGAGATAGACCTTCCTCCCCGTATCATCTCAGCGCATTCCAGCCTAATTCCATCCCTAAAACTGAAGCAATAGCCTACCGACGATGCTGTAGTAGAAACTGCCGTCGTTTCTACTACTCTTTCGGGAGGACTCGAATCTGAACGAAGGAATGGGAGTCAGTCAGCGCGTATGTTCCAACATGTGTAAGTATACAACTTACCTTCTGCTTCGAATCAGGCCTCCCTCCTCTCTCTTCGTATTAGCCATCCATACCAATTACCCTGAATTCTACTCCCTTCCTGGATGTTGAGACGGAAGCCTGATAACGCTAAGGCGAACAATGTTGGTGGTGGATGTTGAAGGAATCTTGACGCTGTGCAGAGCATTGACGTGAAAGCATTGTTGTAACCAGAAATTCCACGAGACGCTTGATAGGCGTCGTTCGCAGATATTCAATGACATAGTGAAGGTCTGAAATACGGGATTGGTTGTACCCAGATAACGTGAGCTGGAGGGGTTGTGGAGGGGATGTGATTGGGATGGGAGTTGGATGGGAGGATGACTGGGAGTCGGGATTAAGAACGGATGTGTATTTGTTCTGCAACGGTGTTGCCAAACACCGGTCCTGTCATCCGATGCACCCCGTCCTCGTCCACGACATCCACGACATCCACCACTCTCGACGCACACACCCAGCCGCCATTGCAAGACACTGTTAACCTCCGACTCGTACATGATGCGGAGCTCCATCTCCGAGCCTAGCTCATCCTACTAGCAAGCCAACCACTCTCAGGCTCCCATTCGACGTGGCTCGTGTTGCAAGGCCCGTCATGGCTTCAGCAGCAATCGACCCGCCGCTCTCTGCCGCTTGCAAAGACAGACCAGACCGACCCGCGAGTTTCCAGCGTTGGTTTCAGTTGACGTTACGTATGATGGTACGTGTTTATCTCGTCTGTCCTTTCCCTCTCCCTTTCGTCATGCAAAACATGGTCTTTGAGGTTTTTACCCGTCCCCACTTTGCCTCCCACGTAGTCGCGATCGTCTCCCTTCCCTCCCCTGCTCTCTTTTCCTTGTCGCTGCGCTTGCCTGCGTACGGTGATCCAACGTCTACTAAACATCCACCTCCATCTCTGCGCCTACCTGACCTCCAACGCTCGTCGGCCCCTTCGCACCGAGAACCTCCCACCAACCACCAAGCCGGCTCCACACATACCGTCTCAGCCCGAGGTGGCTCAGCAACAGTTGACACGACCTGACCACCACGCGTTACACATCCGACTGACCGAATCACACCTCCGAGCCGCTTTAGCCATGTTTCCTCGACTGGCTCATGACATCCATTTCCAACAGGCCACCACAGACCTCATCAAGTCGCACCAGCGTCAGCAACAAGTCTAGTCTCGTTCGCGCACAACGCTAGCGCTCGCTTGAATGGGTCGGGTTGTGAAGTTGGAGACGCGGTCTGTGGTTAAGGTACGCTGTTCCTCCTTTTCCCTACCCCATTCCCATACTTGTATCACCTATGCAAACTTCGTCCCCATCCCATGTTCAACTGGAGTACTGACGCCAACGCAGGCAGTTATCCCTCGTCTCAAGCTCATGTCTTGTCCCACCTGCAGGCCGCTCTGCTGTCATTTCCAATATGACCTTGACGCGATCCCGGAACATGAGCGGGAAGCAACCAAGGAAGCATGTTTGATTGTCATTTGGAGAGTGATTATGAAGTTCACGTACGTTGCATGTCTCATGTCTCTGCTCCACCAAACTGATGGTCTTCATTAATGGAACCGAGGACGTCCAGTCGCCCTACCAGGACCCAACTTATCGAAGGAGCCGGAACTGGTCCATCCATGCCAGTGGATAGGTCTGTTTTGAGGGGCGTGTTTGTGTTGTAGGTGTTGATGAGGTTAGAGGAGGTTGGAGGAGGTTGCTGGGATGGAGACTGGGTGAGTACAATTTCCTAATCGTTTCGCTGCTTTCGTTTCGTTCCTTTCGTCGTCCCCCTTCTACTTCGACGTACGCACTCTCAGTTTCGTTGCGCTTTACTTCGTTGGTTCCCATCCGTCCCTTTCACATTACACCTATCTCGTCTTAATATGTACACCTTCATCTCATTTATGCATCATGCTATCCCCGTCGTTCCTTCCCTATAGCTCCTTTCCCTTCTTACCTCCCCTCCTGTACTTCTCGTTCACTGATCCTCTTCGTATGTCCCTTCCCTCGGTCCCCACCTTACACTCATTTTCGTTCGTTTATCTATTATTCCCACCTTCCCTTCCTCCTCTTCGCTGCGTTCTTCGTTGATGCCACAAACGAGTACTAATCCCTCATTTAGACACTTCGCTGACCGCGGAGGAGCTAACGTTCTCTAAAGCTATTCGTGTCCGCGGGGTCATCATTTGCTGGAAGTCTAGCCTCCCAAGCCTCGTCCCACCGAATGTCGATGTACACACCACCGTATCTGTAATTCAACCATACACACAGCCCAACTGGCCCTCCCCCTCCCCCCTCTACCTCTTATTCGAAAAAGAGTGACTTCGTATGACGAAATAGAGCCTTATCGATGACACGCTTGTGTGTGGGCATTGAACGTATTCGACGGTATCGGTACGATATATCTGCATGAGCTGTGATCGTGAGTGCTTCTATCTTCTCAATATGAAGAC
Organism: Cyathus pygmaeus; assembly: GCA_036937155.1. Lineage (NCBI taxonomy): Eukaryota > Fungi > Basidiomycota > Agaricomycetes > Agaricales > Nidulariaceae > Cyathus > Cyathus pygmaeus. The sequence goes on from JASFCZ010000347.1 coordinate 7,308, forward strand.
TATCGAGCGTCTTGCTAACCTTCGCGATCTGACAGGACATCTATGGGTGGTCTCGGCTCTCGAGGCGAAGCACATGTTGCAGTTCTCCGAGGCACAGCATATACTGTCTTCCTCGAGAGCTGAGGATGATGTCATGCACGTCATGTATTGTGGAGAAAAACTGGACCAAGGGGAGTATGCCCCACCCAAGATCGAGTGTCTGGTCTTCGTGCAGATACGCCAGTCAGCGAACCCTGCGTAGACGATATGTCTGACCTCGTAGTTGCATTCACCTTCCTTCTCCGATCCTCTTTCGGAATTTCCACACATTGCCACTATTTATCCATCCGTCATCCTCCTGGAAACTCGACAACCATCACGAGATGTTGTACATGTATGATTCTGATAAACCTACTTACTAGGAGGTACAAAAACCAAAGGCGCCAAAGTTAGGGAAGAGAAGGTCGAAGAGATCTACTATATAGGGTTGTAATGTCTGACGTTTCGCCTTTCTCTATCTTCTATTGTACGTGATAGCTATTGGGCTTATGTAGTTGACGCGGACAGTTGATTTTTGCTACCTACGTAGGAATTCTCAGCGTGTTTACGTTGGTCAAATATCGGGAAACCGTTTTGGCTTCACTCTGAGAGAAGAATGTATTGCTATGGGGTCGGATATGATACTTGTCAAGTCTTGCGCTTTGGTAAGAGTTTCGTAGATTCATTGTGGCCGTGTTATATACTTCAAGTATACGAGCATTTCTTTTGTTTAACTCATTATTAATACCGAGATACTTGCTGGCGTATTATCATTACATTCTTCAGTGTAGCCTTACGTATGTTGCCCAGACTTTCGTTGTTCTTATCATTTTAATAGAACGGGATACAGGTTAAGTTGACAGCCCTCGTCCATTCACCGGATAGGTAGAGATGCTAGGAAATTCTGAGATACCGGGGACTACGGCATTAGCGTTGGCAGGCAAAGGGCGCGGGAACTTGTTTTCGTATCACGTGTTTGCACACGTTGCACCTTCTATAGGTGTGCGCAAAAGGACGAATATTATAACGATGAGAAGTGAGTAGAAGCATGAACAGCATCTATACTGTCACGCTATTGGCAATGATATCTATATGTAAATCTTGTACAAGCCTCACACGTCTCTTGCTTGAAGTCTGCTTGAAGTTAAAAACCCAATTTGTTGGTGGTACGTAAGCGCCGTCTTTAAATAGATCCTCATCACTAGTTCATCACAATCGAGTCAGGTGGTTGTCCATATATTTTTAACGAGCTGCGTTCAACGTACACTTCTTCGCCTCATGCTCTGTATGCCGGGTGATGATTTGGGGGAATCGATCTCGCCAGGTACGACACCAGTGGGTATTTATATATGTTACCCTGTCTCAACCCTGTCTCGGAGCACATCACAATTCGATTAAGTATACATTTATGGTTCTGGTATTTTTGTACCATCAGTCGACATCCCACTTTACATCGATAACTTCAACGCATCTGTGGTCACGTTCAAATAGTTAATCGCTGAAGTGCAATCCCATTGACACAGGTTAAGTTCGAATATAGTACTTAGATCGGGAAGGTATCTACACAGTAATTGTAGCTCTGCTACGTTGAATGAAACGCCGACAGGCACATATGTTTCTTTGGGGAAAGAGAGCACTCGTTAATGGACAGCGTTTCGTATGATTGATTTCATAACCCGACAATAACAAGCTTAGAACAATAAACAGAGGAAGTGGGTTCATTGAATCCCCCGGGGTCACTTGTCCCCAGCTGCGGAGGGACCATGGAATGCATAGGTGACTTCTCTGGACTGTATGTCGAGACATTCCTAGCTATACAGTGCAGACGGAAAGCTTCCAAGAATCAAATAGAATATCGAGACAGCCACCCTTGGTACGTATAGGACTAGAACACGAACTGATGAGGTGAATAGGTCAGCGTGCACGTTCGATCTAATGGATATAGCGTGCCTTCTGCAAACAGGCCTCGATCCTCTCTCTTCGTATCATCCAGCCAAGCCCAAAGCATTACAGCCGTCCCATCCTGAAGTAAAGTGACCTTTCCCATTGTTCGTGCTGCGACAGTTTGGTTTTAGGTTTGTGTCGAGTGTTGAGGGAGAAGGTACAGCATGTTTGGCGCCAGTTATATGATCGAACACAAACTGAGAAAGTGAGATCAGTTCAGCGCGCGCATGTTCGAACATGTGGATACATGGTACATACCTTCTGGTTCGAAATCGACCACTCTCTTCGTATCATCCAGCCACACTCAACGCATTACAACCTTCTCATCCAGAAGTGAAGCGACCCTTCACATTGTTCATGCTGCGACATATTGGTTTGGGATGTTGAGTATAGTATGAACGTGGCGTAAGCCGCGAGCTTTTGGCTTCCCGTTCGTTCTTGATGAGGCTAGAACACGAACTGAGGAGGTGGGTTCAGTTAGCATGCGCATGTTCGAGCATGTGGATAAACGGTACATACCTTCTGGTTTGACATCGACCACCCTCCCCGTATCATCCATTCATGCCCAGTGCACTCCAGCCTACTGCTATCCCAAGTGCTGAAATGGAGTCTAACAGTAATATTGGCCTAGAGATGGCAATCATTTTCCACTGTTCGTATTGCGACAGCTTGCCACATCGATCGTCAAAAGCAAAATGACCACTGGAGAAAGTCAAGTTGCGTGCTCGAACAAGTGGGTAAACATCCTTATTATTCGAATACACCTTTTCTATCATGATCGTGCACTGTGGTACTGTGCAATCTCCTAGCATCGGAGTAATACTGTGTCCCCACCACCGTTACCCAGGTGATACGGCGTGTTTGCATGAAGCGGCATATGCTGTTCCGTATGATGTACCGATGGTATGACATTCCGAGTGCACAAAAATAAATGTGCCGCGTTTTAAGTCGTGCCGCGTTTTCTCCTTTCCATCTTTTAATTGGCTGATGGGCGTGAGAATGCTGGTTCTGTTTGGCTGAAGCCTTGGATCAACGGCTTTTGATTGGGTGACAAGCTCATGTGTTGCTCTTGAGTTGCTCATAAGTTGATTTTAATGCGAAGTTTTTTACATGAGAGCAAGTGTTCTAGGGAGAGCGTTCAGAACGTTCAGATGTGAATAATGTGATGAGATGAGATGAGGGGAGAGGACTTATATGTGCTTGAACATTGAGATGAGGGGGGTGGATCTCTACTGGATTGTATGAGTGATACATAGATACATGACTGAAAGCTTGCTGTCGAAGCAAGAACACTAGCGGGTCACACGAGTTGATAGGACCACGGTGTATTGTCAGAACAAGACATTATACGGTATACAGGGGCGGGGGGTTCGTAAGGTAACTACGGGGGGCGCGTGTACATACATGGTGTAGGGAATATAAGGTTTGGTACTGACAAGTACCAAACATAGAAACGGAATGGCGGATCAAACGGGTCGTGTCGTAAGCTGGGAGCGCTAGGCTTACAATGACATACTATATAGGTAGAGAACAAATGGAGTGGAAAATGTCTGTATGAATGGGATTAGGAATATGATAAGAGAATGAAATATATATAAGATGGCTTGCGTATTGTAGAGCAGGCGTTTCACCTGCACTACAAAACCCCTTATTTCCGTGCCCTCTTTCAGCTCCCTATTCCGACTTCAGCGTTCCTTAACATTCCCCCAATCACGTGATCACACCGGGTCCCAAGTTTCAAATTTGACAAGTCGAACGCGGACGCGTACGCACCTCCGACTCGCTATCGTTTCAGAACTACTCTTTGAACACCG
>JASFCZ010000348.1:0-11063 GCA_036937155.1 Cyathus pygmaeus
TGTTGCTGTGATCTAGCTGTGATCTGCCTGCAATGTGTCTGTAACCGGCCCATTCCGCCCACATTCTAGAATGCTCAAAATGTTGTCGCAATGTTGTCAAAATGATGTTGAAATCTTCACATTCCGACCACATTCGGCAATGTCAGGATCTCGGGGTTTCACGCAGTGTACTGTCGTCGCGTCCTCCCGCACGAGCTCTCTCTACCGCGTCTATTTGTCCATCATCACCGCCTCCAGCCTCAAGCCACTGAGCTTCCATCGACTCATCCTCATATCCCAGTGCGCCGGACCTTCGCGCTCGTACACGACGACGGAATTGGTCAAGCTGTTTGGGTAGGAATGGGCAGCGGAAGTGGATGGGTAGAAGGCCGTGTGCCTGGTTATGTATTGATGTGACTGGAATGAGGAAAGGAAGGAGGACAGCGGGGATGCAAGGGATGCGAGGGAGCCCGATGTTGGAGACGGTTTTCGTTGTCGGCACAGGGACCTTCTGTACTCAAGCTAGCGCACCCACTGCCAAGTCTGGCCTCACCTTTTGGTCGACGGGAAGGACACGTTCGTATCGTCGAAGGTCCTATCACGGTGTCCTATCGACTTATCTTCAACTTCAAGCTCAAAGCTTCGTCGATGCATCACTCGTCGGGCCTCCTCATCAACATTCAGTTCAACCTCAACCCGTCGATCATCAACCAATCAACCAACTTCCAAGGTATGTGCCGCACCCTCCATGTCCTTCGTCGTGCTAGCTATATCCCCAGCACTCCCTGCACCCTTGCTGTATCCTCACATAACATAACCTCGTCATCCTGATGCACGCTGCACGCTGCTACGGCCTTTGCCATATCATGCGCATAGCTTCAAGTTCATCCACACCACTTATCCGCGCATATTGCACCATCTCTGCCTCTCCTCCGTCATCTACACATCCCTCTGTAAACTGGCGCTCTGCATCCATCCACTTCCATATCTGGTACTCTAGTCAACCTGTGCTTTCAAGGAGCCAGAGAAGTCTATGGACGTTGTCGTGCACCATGAAGGGTATTTGACGCTATAGAGAGGGATAGGCGAGGTGATTGGGGACTCCTGGTGGGAGACAGAAACAATGCCCCCTCTGCATATGTGTACGCCAACATGATCATCGACCCCAGCACGTTCTACTGCCTGACGCATGCACGGGCCTTGACGACCTCAGGCTTCTGGTCGATGTTACATGCGAAGGTCTCGTTCGTATAGGGCCAAGTCCTAGCATCTTAGTATCACATTGACTGCCATAGAGTCGTCCTACATCCCCGCCTCAAGCCTTCAACATCTCTAGTCCACACCCGGCTCATACACGACAGATCACCACGCTCGACGACGTTGACAAAGTTGTAATAAAGCCCATGGCGCAGGAATGAGCGGTAGAGGTGGTGGAGGGTTATGACGTGGGGAATGAGGAGAAAGAAGGGGGGCTAGGAGATGCGAGGGACTTGGGGATCACGACATTGGATGCGATGTTCAATGTCGGCCAGGTAAAGGAGCTCTTCCACAGGGTGTATTGTCCAGGGCCCTATCTAAGCCGACCACCTCCACGTCGTATGGTGTATGTCTTCAAGGTCAAGCTTCATTACTTGCTGATCAACTACCTCGAGCCCCACGGATGCCCTGTTAGACATGCAAGGAAGAGCAGTGGTGTGTTCATCAACCCCCTTCCTTTCTTCATCAATCCCCAATGTTAATGAATATGCAGGTTCAGGTTGGGCTCAGGCTACCATCCCTTCTATGCTGACCACACCTGGCATCATCGACCCCTATTTATGCCGTCCTCCTCATACGCGGTTTTCCTCCTCATATTCCACCATGCCTAAAAATATCGAAGATGCTAATGTTCCCCGTGTACACTGTACATACACTGTCCAAATGACCAAGATTACTACCTTTGCGATTTGTTATGAATCACTGAAGAGCATCTCACGAGCTCGAAACTTCAAGGAATTATATATTATGTATACTATCCTAAATCAGTAGCTTGTGTTGATCACAAGCTTGTGTTGGCCGTTATATTTCAACCTTCCCGACATCTGTTGGACTCAAAATTTCGCATGTGCACTCATCTTTTATAAATAAGTAGGTCTGCAATTTTGTTTTATTGCATCGCAGGTGTGGGGACTTGAAATCGAGCCAACACGAGCTTGTGATCAACACGAGCTACTGATTTAGGATAGTACTTATCTGGTAACGTCTTACAGACCTATTCATCATCCATTTCCTCATACTCGTTGTAATATTATCTTTAGCAAACACGATGATCATTGATCGAGGCCAATGTTTCATTAAGTGTGAGTAGATATCACTCTAATTCCGCGATTTACTCCACTAGGCTAACTGCTAATGCCGGACTACTTGCGATATCATACTAAGTGGTGTACTAAGCTGTCGACATCTCTGATCTGCATTCTGTTTTCGCCTGTAGTCTAAAGGATATCCTTCAAAGTTCACATGCGTTAGCTAGGACAGACTCAGAAATAAGACTCATTGGTCCTGTGCAGCAGCTATGCGCGCAGGTTCTAGGTTTGTTCTTCATGACCTGGAACTGCATATAAAAATGATCATAAACCGACTAAAGCCGCAGAAATTAGGTTTCCCACTGTTTCCGTACCTAAGTAAGTACATGGATACCAGTCACTGGTACATAGTTTCTATGAGGGACAACTTACTGTTTCTTCCTATTGTCTGGATAAACGACATTTGGGGCGAAAAATTCGAACTATGTTTTTTCATGATACCCTATTGGAATGATAGCCGGCTCTACTACGTAGGTCTCGAGAGTCTAAACCTGATGACGATGATACAGGAAGTGATAAATCTGTGATGGTGATACAGTAAGTGATAACTCGACAACTAAGTACATATATTTATAACATATTTCTTCCCATATTAATTAAAGTTTGACATATGGAAGAAATGCTGAATGGCATGAGTCATGACATCAATGTTCCAAGTACTTATTACTTACTTCATGTACATACTGAGTATCATGATGATACTGGTTCTGACAAAGTTTGTCGGCATGTCACCTGTATTACTTCTCAATACTGTAACTTGTAAGTCGAGTCAAAGCAGAGTGATAACTTCATCATCACAAAGGATAAGGTGTAACGTCGGGGATCCCATTTTAAAAATAGGAGCCCGCGGTACTGATGTCAATGAACCTTCTCTTCCCAGGATTCACTATTTATGGTGGTGAAGTGAGAGTAACTATTTGTTTTTCTAACCACCATCATGATGAAATTTATATATCGCACCCTCTGTCAAATCCGTCAAGCTCTAGAGTTCACTCTAACAGTATGACGCATGTCATAAATAGAGGCTTCAGGAAACAAAGCAGATGTATTCCCGACCCCTTCCTTATCATGTCAATGCTCTCAGCACCTGAGCTTCAAGCATTTGCTGTAGCATTAGGCCACGAACAGAAAGTCCATGTAATTGGATGTTTTCATCTTTTAAAATAGAAGGTCGAACTGATTACCTATGTTCTATGCGTTGAACAGTATGGTCAAGGTCTGTCGGTTGGATGTTTATCGAAACGACGTACTAAACCAAATTACAGTTGTCGGAATTTGCATTCTAGTATGCTTATGTGCTTCAGGGACATGGACTATCGCGATGTTGATTGTAATGTTTAGGCCTTCGAGTATGGCATTATGTTGGACTACGAAATCAAATATATCTGGGAATCTCGCTGGACCGTAATGAAGGTTCTATACCTTATTACGAGATACCTGCCATTTGTCGACATATCACTTGTCGTCTATCGTTTGTATCAACTTCCCTGCGATGAATAGATAATAGCTGACTTGAACCTTCAATCAGATGGTTTTATGCCGCATGGTTCACCACACAGGTGCCGCACTGTGTATCAAGCAAATGCATGTAAGTCAGGACGATGTATAGATACTCGTTTGTTGAATATGATTTGGGATAGGGATATTTTTGGTGGGGTTGAGTATAGCTGAAGGCAGGTTAAAATGATTTTATAACGGTTCAAATGAACTCATAGCATTGCCCTAGTGATATTCAGCTTGCGTACATGGGCTGTGTGGGGAAAGAAGAAATGGCTGATGGTTGCCCTCCCAATTTTCTACGTAGTAATTTGGACCAGTATATTTGTTCTATCTCTAACAGCTATGAACTCGCTCACATGTAAGTCTTATGTTCATAATAGTTTACTTGACCTAATGGGAATTAATATCAAACAGTTAATCTGCAGCAGATCATAGATACGGGATATCTGATGACTAGTGGAAACAGCACCTTGGTAGGGGTAGCTTGGGGTCTTCTTTTCGCATATGACTTTGGTAATTCGTTTTTTGAAACTTGAAGTCTAGTACATCTAATATCTAAATATTCAAACATTTACAGTTAATATGGCATTAATGCTTTACCCAGCGTTCAAAACATGTAAGTTTTATCGACGTCCTGATGCCTCCATGGAGTGAAAATGGCACAGTTAAACAGAAGGGAGGATCTCAGATGACGAAAAGCATCTTTAAAGATGGTATGAGTAACATGTTTTTGATGACTCATGCAACTTACGAGCATGAAACATATAGGAATCATATATTATATATATATATTCGGTGAGATTCACAATATGACCACTTCTGAAGTATAGCTCCTCATGGGTTTGAATGGTAGTGGTGTCCTTAGCAAATGTGACCTTGGCCGTCTCGTTGCCAGTGAGTTTGCAGCAAACTTATTACTTACCATAGAACCATATCTGATTCATACTATAGCCAGATTACTTCGACATTCTTCTAACGTATGTTTACGCCAATGATTTGTCAGATGACAGTGACTGCAACTGATCCAAATTATCGCAATAGGATTGGACGTGCAGTGCATTCTGTATTGGCATGTAGAGTGGTTCTGCATGCTCGTGAACTAGGGCATGCACACGAGGTTATGATTTTTGGCTCTAGAAAGTGGTCCACTGAACAGTCCACGCTGAGCTAGAATCAATCGAAACAACGAATTACCTCAGTAGTACTGACTAATCATCAGTGCTACTATGTATACTATAGCGATCCAAATGTTCATTTACTGTACTTAGTACCTCCCGCGTTACTCCTTGTTTATACGAGCAACAGCGAGGAGAAGGCATGACGTACGACTGATTGTGAATCCCATTAAGTAGCTCATCCTGTCGTACTTGATGTATCCGGCAGCTGGAGGCTATCTCCTCGAACACATTGTGGAGACAAACGGGAGCGTTTGAGATGTCCATCGGTCGATTCTCTCACCATCATACCAGCTGGACGTTTAAGAGCCACCGTGGAGGCGGCTGAGGCCCATCTCACGAACTCGCGTTGACGACGGAGGAGACAAATGGGCGCGCCGCGCGTTCAAGCACCCTTTCGAAAGGTCACCGATGAACCCTTCCTGCACCCAGTACCATTCGACGTGTAACAGGCACGACTACTGCTGGAAGCCATCGATTGAGGAAACAAATGGGCAGAAGTGCGTGAATCTGTACATGGGATTGCATAGGGCGAGGGCACGACTCGGAGTACGGTATAGTTCAAAGTGAGGAAATGGTAGGGAAGGATGATGAGGCGGTAGACGACTGCGAGAGAAGAGTAGAAACTCAGTTGCCAGCAGGAAACGCAGGTGACTTGATCCAGCGACCCGCCTGGGATTTCGAGAATAGTAAACCACCTAGATTCAGCATGTCATACGACCATTGTCATACATAGCTCTCTCATCCTCTACCTCCCCACCACCCACTACACCACCGAGTCAGCTATCGACACGAATACACACACAGGGAAGCTTGCAGTTCTTCGAAGGGTGTTAGTATAGAGTGGAAATGGAGGATCGAGGTGATGTGATGATGGCGATGACGGTATGTGTACATGGAGTAGGAGCTGGAAGACTGGGATGAACTTGAGGACAACAGTGGATACGAAATGGTGGAGGGAAGTCGCGTTTCGACCATACGCCTGCAATCCATCGAGAAAGCAACAGACGATGTGTCCGTTTTAAGGGCGGGTGATGAATCATGGCTACGTTTGTCAGTGGGAGTTGGAGGAGGTCAGATGGGCAATGCGTACCTTACATTATGTTTAATCGGTGTCGTAAGGGCCCACGTTGTGATTTAGGTAGCAAGAGCCTCGGATGTTCGTAAGGGTCATTGTAGAGAGGCAAGGAGTTGAAGTGGCCTGGTCGAAATCATATTCGGAAGATTAGTATGATAATGAATGAAATTTCGCATCTCGTCATGAAAGACACTCCTCACCTATCATCCCACAATCTCACTGTTCTTCGTATAGATACGCTAGGCGTGAACTAGATCATCTACTATCCAGATTCCATGTTGAGGTTCTTGAAACCGAGGACGAAGTTGACCTTCTTCGGTGACCGCCTTGTACTTCAAGTGACTCCTCTGCAGTAATGCTGGCAATGGAAGACACAATAAGAGATGTGGTTCGAGGAAGAAGCCAGATAGGTAAGCCTAGCGTGAGTAGATGAAGTAGTAAACGAAGAAAGCAAGCATGAGGCGGAGGAGTCCGATGAACCACTGAATTGGGCGCGGGAAATACTCACGGGGTGAATAGTTGGCAGTTCACTCTTTCTGCTCGTCTGAGCGCACGTCGAGTGCTATCGTCCGTCCTCGGTCCATCCGTCCTCGGTCCATCCGTCCTCGGTCCATCCGTCCTCGGTCCATCCGTCCTCGGTCCATCCGTCCTCGGTCCACGTCCCAACCTCCACCCTGTTGCATACCGACACCGGCGCGAGGCGTCTTCAAGATGGGGCCATCCTCAACTGTCCATACAAGACCTAGACGCCCTCCTCATCGACAACCTTACAACCTCCAGCATACCAGCATGTAGGTCCTCCGGATCATGGTCCAAGGTGGTCAGAGTCCCTGGTCACATTCTTCGACGCACCTTGATGAACCGATGGATGTAGGGAGTTTATAGGATGGTTTACAACGGTTCGTACATCGCTCCCCTTCCTCGCTGTTCCTGTTGTCTAACCTGTTTTACAGCTACATACCTCACTGGCAGAGTAGTTGCGCCCTCCGCCTGGCCTTATCAACGAACACATCTTTTCCGCAAAACAATACGTCTCGTACCGCTGGATTAAGGGTGTTTGCAAGACGGTTGAGGCTGGACGGTACTGGTACGTAGTCACTCCCTTACCTCGTTTGTTCTCCTCTAACCTAGTACACAGACACCTAAACCTTACCTGGCCATGCAGTTACGCCCTCCGCAAGGCCCTTTCAATGAAGCACGTCCTGCAACAATCCATTGTGTAAATCTTTGACGGCCGGACTCTAGGGGACTAAGGCCCCGTTCACGCACCTCGAAGAGCACCTTTGATACGTCGAGCTGGAACGTATGACTGGTTGGATGTGGAGCCTTAATGAACGACGCTGTAGGTCTATTTCGCTTCTTCTCTCATCCTTTCCTGTCTTACCTGATATACAGACTCCCTAACCTCCCCAGGACGAATACCTTCCCCCTCCTCCCTCCCACCTCTTCGTCCTCTAGACACAACTCGCTTTACAACTAGCTACAGGGCATCTCGCAGCCGCCTACTCCCCTGGAACCTGCCCATGTAGGCGATCATCCTACACTTATCACGATATTGCCAACCCAAAGCACGGCTTTTCGATGCCGCCTTCCAGCAATATACTACGATCACGCGAATCATGCGCGCAGGAGTTTGGGATGTTGGCGAGTGAATGGTATCGGTACGGTTACCTCGGGATTCGAGGAGACGAGAGCGTGATTATGGCGAGGGCGAGGGAGCAGGCGCAGGCATTGGCCACAGGGAAGGATGTGCCATGCATTAGGATGGATATTCGATCGACTCGAAGTGTCGTCTTCGCCATCATATACTACGGGTTTGACGAAGGTCTTTCGCCACCGCATTCGTTGTTCCTAATCTCTGCCCTCTAGACCCAACACGCCATACAACAGATCCAAGAACACTCGATACCTCTTACAGCCGACTATTCCCTGGATGATCTCATACAGTCCTCTTTCCTGACCCTTCGCCCTCTGATCGTCATACGTCCCACCGTGAGTGAACGTCATATACGCCTCTCAGTATGTCCGAGGCACGACTTCCAGACGCCGCCTCCAAGTGGCATACTACCATCGTACGAGACATCGGTCTATGAATTTGAGATTCTGGCAGGTTGAGGTTGCGGGTGCGAGTGCGGTTGTCTTGTGATTTTTGGAGACAAGAGTGAGTTCGAGGGCGAGGAGAAGGCCCGGGCAAAGGCAAAGGCGCAAGAATTTCTCACAAGGGAGGATGTTCCGTGCGTTGGGAACGATGCTTGATCGACTCGAAGTGTCGTCTTCGCCATTGTCTACCACGAGTGTTACGGTTGTCTCCACTGCCTCAACTATACTCTTCATGACTTCTACAAGCCTGTTCGCATAATCGTATTGAAAGTACATCACCGTCCTCCCAGGGTGGAGGGAGCGGGCAGGATGAACTCGCGTACTGCCTAATAGATTCGGACGAGCGCGGACATGTGTACCTTCACGATACTACATCGTTCAAAATATTCTATCCTATTTTTCGTTCTTATCGCCCTCTTCAATGTCTACTGCCTCCCTTTGCGCATCCAGAAAATGTCACACAAGAGGATTCACTTCGAAGTGGAGACCCCCTCAATGCGCTCTAGTGGATACTGGAGTACTTCCTCCTGTATGAGAAGTCTCATGTCAATGTTTGGCGATGACACGTGAAGTGATGTTCGGGAATTGATACCGCGTTCGCTCGGGATCGGGAACGAAGGTAGAGCGATGCGATTGGAGTTGTAGATGGTGAGTCATTCTTGATTATAATTCTGAAGCTCGTGCGCTGATATGAATGTTAGACCGTGCTTGGAAATTGGTTTCGACGTGCTGGGATTGAGAATGGATGGGGGCGTTATGACTGTTTTATGGTAGGTCCTGCTCGATTGTAAGCATGAAACTGTGGGCACTGACGGGGATGTTAACTTGTAGATAGCGTAGTTCGGATACCAGGTTTTTTGAGGCTGCGATCGAAATTGTTGATTGGTATATCACTGGTTTCCTGACTTTGTACAAATGTGAATATCCGCTTGCTCATAATTTATCACTGTACTATATTGTTTATTTTACGTACATGCGTCGAACCAGATACTAACTTCATACTAATTTCTTTCCCAACCTTCCGACTTAGCTTTTCTACATCTCTGTGTCTACAACCTCCCACTCATTTTCCAGTTCACTCTGTATTTTTTCCAACATTTCAATTGATTTTGCCGTAAACGGATGATCATCTCCCAATATGATCTTTTGACCCTCTACTGCTTCTGTCAATAGCCTGTTAGCCTCTGCCAGATGACCTGATTGTCTATATGTGCATGCGAGATCATGCATATTTGCTAAAGTTGCAGGGTGCTGATCTCCAAGGATTCTCTTTTTCATTTCCAGTGTCTTTAGTTGTAACTGCTCTGCATCATTCCATCTGCGTTGAGCAAAGTATGTTTTCGATAAATTGGCCATCCCTTCCAACGTATCAGCATATTCATCTCCAAAAGTTCTTCTTCTCTGTTTCAACGCACTGGTCTGAAGCTTTTCGGCATCATCATATTTGCCAATATGAGTGTATACAATACCCAGTTGATCCATGCTATAACAGGTTGAATAATGCTCATGTCCCAATATTTCTTGCTTCCTTGACAAAGCAGTGGATTGCATTTGCTCTACTTCAGTCCATTTCTCTAAATATGTTCTTGTCATTGCAAGATTGACCATGCTCCGAAGAGTGTCCGGATGTGCTTCACCTAAAAATTTCTCTCTCATTTCAAGTACTTTCATTTCTAAATCTTCTGCCTCAAGCCACATCCCTAAATTGGATAATGTTTCTCCTAGATGGGCCATGCTGCGGAGAGTGTCAGGATGGTCACTGCCAAGAACTTTGGTTCTTAGCACCAGTATCTGCACTTGAAGTTTTTCGGCCTCCTTCCATCTTCCCATTCTGAAGTATGTTCTTGCCAAATTAGCCATACCAAAGAGAGTATTAGGATGACATTTACCAAGCATTTTAGTCCTTATCTTAATAGCTTGTAATTCCAGGTTTTCGGCTACTTTCAAATTCCCCATTCTAGAGTGAGTATTGGCCAACCCAAACATAATTGATTGAGTATTAGGATGCTCTTCACCCAGTATTCTGGTTCTCACTTCCAGTACTTGCATTTCGAGCTTCTCTGCCTGCTTCCATTTCCCTAAATTTCTCAGTGTGGCTGCCAGATTACCCATACTCCGAAGGGTATCAGGATGCTCTTCACCAAGTATTCTTGTACTCACTTCCAGTACTTGTATTTCAAGCTTCTCTGCCTGCTTCCATTCCCCTAAATTACTCAGTGTGTCTGCGAGATTACCCATAGTCCAAAGGGTATTAGGATGCTCTTCACCCAGTATTCTGGTTCTCACTTCCAGTACTTGCATTTCAAGCTTCTCTGCCTGCTTCCATTCCCCTAAATTTCTCAGTGTGTCTGCGAGATTACCCATAGTCCAAAGGGTATCAGGATGCTCTTCACCAAGTATTCTTGTACTCACTTCCAGTACTTGTATTTCAAGCTTCTCTGCCTGCTTCCATTCCCCTAAATTTCTCAGTGTGTCTGCGAGATTACCCATAGTACAAAGGGTATCAGGATGCTCTTCACCAAGTAATCTGGTTCTCACTTCCAGTACTTGTATTCCAAGCTTCTCTGCCTGCTTCCATTCCCCTAAATTACTCAGTGTGGCTGTGAGATTACCCATAGTCCAAAGGGTATCAGGATGCTCTTCACCAAGTATTCTGGTTCTCACTTCCAGTACTTGCATTTCAAGCTTCTCTGCCTGCTTCCATTCCCCTAAATTTCTCAGTGTGTCTGCCAGATTACCCATAGTCCAAAGGGTATTAGGATGATCGGAACCATGTATTCTGGTGCTCACTTCCAGTACATGCATTTGGAGCTTCTCTGCCTGCTTCCATTCCCCTAAATTTCTCAGTGAAGTTGCCAGACTACCCATACTCCAAAGGGTATCAGG